>JBBPBX010010551.1:6385-16571 GCA_038048925.1 Garcialebias charrua
TATATGTGTGTGTGTGTGTAACCGGATCCTTTCTGCATTGTGCTGGTTTTATATATATATATATTGATTTTGGGGCTTTTAGAATTGATTCTGAATCGCCAGGACTAAGAATATAGATTCTTTAAAAAAAAATTTTTTTTTTCCTGCACCCCTACGTCACAGTGTGTTAGACTTTAAACAAGTCCTTCAGTTTATTCAGCTGTTTATAAACCAGGTGAGCAGTAGAAGAGACGGTCAGTGGTTCAGGCTCAGAGCCACACACGAGCTGAGCCGTCTTCAACCCAATACCAGTACATTGATTTATCCTGGAAGTGTTCTTTTCTTTACCTTCATGTAAACGTAACAAACGTTGTGTCTCGTTTTTCATCAGAGCTGGACCACTTCCGTACGAACGGCGGTGAGCCTCCTCAGTGCAGCTTCACGCTGTGTTTTGGAGAGGAGCTCAGTAGCACCGAAGACCCGACCGAAAAACTGATCATCGCTCAGGTAAAAATATTCATGTTGTAGTACTGTGGGATCAACATATTGTTCTCTTAAAATGATACATTCTCTCAGTTTAAACTTTTGATCTGTGATTTGTGTTCTATTCTGAATAAAATATTAGATGTTGGCATCTCCACATCATTGCATTCAGTTTTTATTCACAATTTGTTTAGTGTCCCAACTTTTTTGGAATCTGTAGTCCACATGCACCCTCTGCTGGATGCATTGCACAATTACACCCAAGGACACCGCTTGTTCCCAGTGTTTATATCAGCGCATAATGGGACAGTTATCACCGATACGATAGGTTCCCAAACACCTATATCAGCCTAAAATATTGGCCTAAAATATCGACTCTACGATGTATCGGCCAGGCTCTAATGACCGTAGCTCATCACTTCTGCAACTTCTTTCACATACAAACACATCAGAAGCCAAACATGATCGACTTGGCCACTTTGAGCTGAGCATGAACGTAAAAGTAATCTAGAAGCAGCAGAAAAATATTTACAAAGTAGGATGCTGAGTGAGTCACATAAAAACACCATTATAATACAATGTAGGAGCTTTGCACTGTTTAAAATACAGTGTAGTGTGAATTTTAAGTTGAGCATTTTCATTTTTTAAATTCATGACTCTTTACACTCAAGAAATGCAATAATTTTATTTTTTACAAATAAATAGTGTTTTATTTTATGACCTAAAGCCATAAATGTAGACATTTTAATTGATTATGTTAGACTGTAACACTTGTGTGTTGCGTTTCTGTTAACATTTTATTCCGTTTTTTTTTAAAATATTTGTTGTGATTTGATTAATCCACCACACACGAAGACACAATGTGGAAAAGTAGTTACATCTTTAAAGTGGAACTAAACCCCGGTCTAAAAACGTGTTTACGGTGACCCCTATGGGGTTGAACAGAGGAATTGCACTTTAATTTTCTTATTGGTCAAGGACGTTCACTCTGACGTGTCTTGTACACTCTGACATCACAAAGGTGGTTCAAGCAGAGCCAATCCCCTGCAGAGATGAGAAGGTCCTGCAGCATTCATACCTTATATGGAAGTGCCACATTTCACTCCTGACAAGCGGTTTTATTTTTCATTTTTTCCCCATTTTTTTAAGCCTTTGGTTTTGGATGGAATGGGTGGAATAGATAAATACTAGGGGTGTAACGATACACAAAACTCTCGAGACGAGACGAGACAAATTACAGAGTTCGCGAGAACGAGACGAGATTTTAATATTAGTTCAAGAAAACTTCAAAGATCGGTTTTATGCCGCAAAAAGGCTTTTATTCTGTTTTAACATGTATTACAAACTCAACTGATGTCTTCATTTTACTGATTGAATCTCCTTAGACCTTAGAACGTTCAACTTTGTTTAAAAAAAATAGATATTCACGCAGGACTTTCCAAAAATTGAACATAAATATCCGCATCAGCACTGAATCTGCAGCCGTCACTCACCAGTGTTGCCAGATTGGGCGGTTCACCGCGATTTTCCTTCTGACTTTTGCGGGTAAAGAGTGCTTTGGGTGGGTGGGACTCTATCTGGCAACACCGGTCACACCGGTGTTTACACAAGTGTGTCTTTACATCCGGGGCAGCGTCGGCAGCGCCGGGACCCTCCATCAATGTAGAGGCGTCTGCGGCACCGGGACCCTCCATCAGTAGTTGGGGCGTCTTCTATAGCAACTTCATCCGGCGAAGCCATGCTGTCCGTGACGCTGACTTGCTAGGGGCTCTGCTAGCGCTAGCATTAGCGACTCGCGAGACAACGTTACCTCTCAACGAGAGATATCGCGGGAGTTTAATATCGCGAGATCTCGTACAACGAGATCTCGTTACACCCCTAATAAATACATCTACATGTTTATCCTTTGTTGTTGCTTGGTGTATGTTGTTGGCTAGAGGTTTAATTTGTTTTAGGTTGTTGCAGGTGGAGGCGTGAACAAAAGCACAACTCTTACCTCCACCCCTCCTTGTCTCTCGACACGCCCATTTTGATTGTGATTTTGAATCTGCTTAGGGGGAGAAGTTACCATCTCAACCTGTGTTTAGTTCCACTTTAAAGGTATGAATAAAAACATGTTTGGTAAATGAAGAGCTGTCCTGTAGTTTTAAGATGAATGCACCTTTTCCTCCACAGATTTCGCTCCCGTGGGCTGAACAACAGGTGCAGAGCACCGTGTCCATGTTCGAAACCATTTCAGTCTTCCAGACGTTGGTGGGACAGTCTCCGCTGGAAGAAATCACCCTGAACCTGGTGCCGCTGACCGCCGACATCACCGACTGCCCAACCATCTCCAACCTGACTAGTTAAAATACAAACGACTGAACGTGAGCGGAAACATTTCCATCAAAGCAGCTTCCTGCCTTCAAAATAAAACCACCTCAAGTTAATCACGTGAAGGTTTCAAAATAATAGTCTGTTTGAGAGGTGGTTGTTTTAACCCTCGGAGGAAACCGAGGGCACAAAAACAGACTTTAAAGAAACACGTTAAAGCTCCACTGACATGTTCTTTTAACTTTTCAAAAAATGGCACAACATATATAAATATTAAGATAGACCTCTGACCGTTTTTGCTAAAATAATGTTAAATGAATGAAAATTTCTCTCAAAATAGTTTAAAATTAGCGCCGTTTTTTTAGACCGTAAATCCGGATCTTCCGGTCACGTGTCAGCATTCCTGTTTGTGACGTCACGTCCGATACTGAACTCTGCTCAAACGACAAAAATATAGACGCATCCGTCGAATTTAGCCATTTAAAACTACATTATAGCGAAGCCAAATCGCTATAATGTAGTTTTAAATGGCTAAATTCGACGGATGCGTCTATATTTTTGTCGTTTGAGCAGAGTTCAGTATCGGACGTGACGTCACAAACAGGAATGCTGACACGTGACCGGAAGATCCGGATTTACGGTCTAAAAAAACGGCGCTAATTTTAAACTATTTTGAGAGAAATTTTCATTCATTTAACATTATTTTAGCAAAAACGGTCAGAGGTCTATCTTAATATTTATATATGTTGTGCCATTTTTTGAAAAGTTAAAAGAACATGTCAGTGGAGCTTTAAAGTTTAGAAGCCTGAAGAGACTTTGTCCTGTGAGGTGGAGCTGAAACACTAAAACAAATCAACACGGAGAAGTTGGAGGCAGAGAGCGTAGGACAATTTCTTTTCTTTGTAGGCGCTTTGAACTGAAGCCACTTTTTATGTGTTGTAAACTAAAAATTATGAACGTCTTTAAAACTGCTTCATCAAACACAAACTTACTCAAACCATGGACGTGCACGTCATCTCGTATCTCAATAGAAAGTTTCTTGTTCATGCAACTAGTATACGAACACTCTGTAAATATGTTACTTTTATTTTGTTGAATGTACATGTAGTTTATTTTTGGCATACTTATTTTACAATCATTGGTTCTTTGTTTTATTAGATAAAAAAAAGTTCTCTAGGATTTATTATAATTGGTTAAAAACCAGCTTTTGTAAAATATAAGCAAACGTTAAAGTAACTTTTTCAGCTGAGCTCAAACCTGTAAAATGTTCATCAGGTTAGTATAAATAAAGTTTTAGTTCACAAATCCTGCACACAGACATGAGCCAAATGTAACACTTTAATTTAGACAATTTGAACTTTGGAGTAAATAAATCACAGTTGATAGTGTGAGTAAATATAGTTTTAATTGCATCTGCAATAAATTAGTTTGAGCTCTTCACAAAAACACATTTTGGTTAAATGATCAGTTTAACTTTTAATACACGGACAAGTTCTTGTTTCTGCTCCTGTGTACACACATTATGTAGTTTTACTAGTAAATTATGTTTTTATCAGCGGTTTGTGTGACCCCAGAGTGTTCAGTGCTGGTAAACAATTTACTGCATGTCACAGTCTGAGAAGTGGATTTTCTGAGGAAACGCCATCATCCTAACGTCCAGCAGAAGTCTTCAAGTTCTCCGCCTGCTGCAGGACTCGTGCAGATCTTTTTGTAAAAATGAGAAAACATTGAGAAAAACAAAAGCAGGTCAGCTGCAGTGTTGCAGAGATCGTCATGGTGGATGGTTTGAACAGTTTTTGGGGTTGGCACATCAGTAAAAGAGGAAGACTAAAGGGATCTACCAAGGTGTAAATATTATTTATACATGTTCCTGTTTGTTCAAGCTAAAATAAAAACTTCCTCCTGGATTCTGTGTGTTTATAAAAATCACATCTGTTTAGCATAAATAAGTGCAGCTCGGGCTGTTGCTTGAGTTAAATGTTCCCGTTGACGGGCGAGGACAGCTCCTCTATCTTGGTGTTCAGTTTCTGATTGGTCCAGTCTTTGGTGATGTCGTCCAGGTGGCTGTCGAAGTCCACCAGGAGCAGGTGGTCGCCCGACTCCAGCATCTGGCTCGCTATAGCTTGGGTCTCCTCCCACTGCCTCAGCATGATCCTGAGGAGGAGACAGATGTGTTTAACTTCTGTTAAAATGGCTGATGCTTCAGAGCCACATCAGCTACTTCATGTAAATATTGTGCTCCTACATACAGATGGCTCATTTAGTCACTTTTAAACCCATTTCAACACTTTTTCACCATGATGCACTGAACAAAAACACAACAAAGACGTTAAGTTTACCCTAGAGCAGTGGTCCACAAACCCTGGTCCGCAGACTAGTAATGGCCCATGGGTCAATTGGTACCGGATCACGCAGAAAGAATACACAACTTACTTTGAACATTACAGGTGGTCCCCGACTTACGACGTCATCGACATACGACGTTCCGGACTTACGAGCGGACTAACGAACAGTAAAGTTGTACAGAAAATACAGCACTGGTATGTGTTTTTAGATGAAAGTGTGTTAGCTAACCATTTGTAAACAAAGTTCTGAGCATGTTTATGAACCAGTATGTACGCTTGTGTTGAAAAACGAGTGTTCGTAGTAGCGCTAGCATACATTTTCCGACTTACGACCGAAAATCCGGACTTATGAGCGACACGTGTTTCGGGTTCCGACATACGAATTTTCGTGTTACGAGCACCTCGTACGAACGGAACTCGCTCGTAAGTCGGGGAGCACCTGTATTTCTGTTTTATTTAGTGTCCGATTCTGAATAATATTTTATTTTGGAAAACTACCGGATTCTCTCCACCACATCTGTCCATGACTCACTCTTGACGCAGGTCAAGATGTTTGCCTCGGTCACATGACTACCCTCTTAAAGGGGCTTGGAACCCCCCAAACTAGCAAAATGAACAAAAACCAAACATCTTTGGAAAGATTCTTTGCGCAGAGTAAAAGAGCCAGTGACTTCAAAGAAACAGAAAGCTGCATTTAACACACACCACGAGTCCTACTTGAAATATGGATTTATTGTGTCAGGTTGTCCCCACGCATCAAGCCTGCTCTGCACAGTACTGTATGTGGTGACTGTCTCTCCAGCATGTCTGTGCAAGAAGAAGATCAACTGCTGGAGATCACAAATGACGGCGGCTTTCAAAGTAAGTTTGAGACAACACTTCCGGTGTTCTGGATTAAAATCATGGCAGAAAAACCTGTGATCTGAGTTTTTATGCTGTTAGTGCTTAGCATATTATTTACTGTAGTTGATGTTTTTCTTAGTACATATCTTAGAGCTTATTACTGTTTTTATTTTACATTTCATTGTTGGATGTAACTGGGACCCTGTGTACATAATCTCATTCCACCATAAAGAAACTCTGACTCTGGCATGAGAACCCTGCTACCAGTTCTGACGTCCTGTCTGTGTGAAGCAGGGTTTTCTGCAGTGACAGCAACCAAACAGAGCAGTTCAGGTGTCTTTGTCTCCCATTGCCCCTAGATGGCACCGTCTCGTTACAGAGAAACGAGCTCAGGGCTCCCACTGATTGGGCGTCACAGTGAGTTGTATTTTTCATGCACTTTATATTCGTTTTTGTGGCGTATCTCATGTTGAAATATGGTTAACCTAACCAGTGGGTTCACGTTTATTATTATGGTATATTTTAGAAAATACTGTACCAGCTTTTATGCCGCTTGTATCATTTTAGTTTGTTGCATTTACCGTATTTTCCACTGTACACGTTGCACCGCTCTATAAGTTGCATCAGTCCAAATATGTCTAATAAAGTGGAGAAAACAAATATGTTGCTTTGCCGTATAAGTCACATCTATTACGCGTCACCGCTGACGACCCGGAAATGTGGGCTGGTGTGCCAAAAATCGATGGGCTGCGAAATGGCGGCTGCAGGAGCGTGCACGAGAGAACTTTAACAAGAATTGAATAAGATTAACACTTAAAAACAATTATTTGTTTGCTCAAAATTATAGCAAAGGTGTGTCTCAGTTGAACTTTTCCTTAATAAATGTACTTTGACTGCCGCTGCAATTCAAAAGCCGATTCGCGGCTGCGGGAGTGCTCAGAGGGAGGACTCGCTGTGCATTTCTTCTAAATTTAACAAGATAAACACCTAAAAACAATTGTTTGCTCAAAATTATAGTAAAGGTGTGTCTCAGTCTAAGATTTCCTTAATAAATGCACTTTGACGGTCAAATTAGCTGCATTTTCAAAAGCCGATATGCAGAAACATGAATGAGCAGAGGGACGACTTGCTGTCCAGTTATTAGAAATTTAACAAGATAAGCACCTAAAGCAATTATTTGTTTGCTCGACTTAATAGTAAAGTGTGTCTCAGTTGAACTGTTACTTAATAAATGCACTTCAACGGTCAAATCAGCTGCATTTCATTGGGGCGGCGATGAAATGAAGCTCATTTGACAGTTGCTCCAGGCAGACAACGGTGGCAGGTTATGGCAAGTCTATTGTGTCATTAATAGCCACTGTTACCTATTACATGACACAACGGCATGCCATACTACTCAAGTGCCATCTAGTGGCTGAAAATGGTAGTGTTCAATATTTTCGATCAGAATAGCCTATATGCCACGGACTTCTGTTCCAGCACCTCCGCAGTCATTACACAGACGGCGCACTTCCGGGTAGCGGGAAAGACACGAACATAAATGACCAAATACAATTAATAAAACATCAGCATACACACCAATAACAACTCTATACACATATAAAACCATATAAAATTATGGCGACGTTCCCCCTACGGATAGCCGCGATAAATGTTCGCCGAAACCCCCCCGCGGAACAGCTGTTCCCACCGGTGGGCGGACACAACGGTACTCACTTGTAGTGCCGGTAGCGCGCGGCCGCTTCCCGTTTCGGGTCGTTGTCATGGTAGGCTCCTAGGAGCTAACGCTAGCAACAACGGAGGTGGATGGGAACCGGAAGTGGCGGGTGGGTGTTGCATTTTGCCGGAAGTACGTCACGCCCCCCGTGGCATATACCGTATTCGTCGGTGTATAATACGCTCCGGTGTATAATACGCTTTGTCATATTTTTGGAAATAAATCAGAAAAACCCTTAGATAATACGCTTCGGTGTATAATACGCGCTGCCGTGACAGTCTTTTTTATGGCCACTAGATGGCGCCAAACCCATTGAAACTAGTGATACAACCGTGACCTCAGAAACACTTCTCTGATCGCTCTCAGTAATGAACTTTTTGGGAGTTATTCCTGAAGGGACAGTAATACTTTTATTACTTTTAATTTGAATCAAACATTACAAATTGTCAGAAAGATAAAGTGTTAGTTTCAGATGTCAGCATTTTATGATAAAAACTGATCTTAACACTACACACAACACTGTTAACCTGTTGGTTTGGTTAAAACAACGTCATTAAAGCGTCACATATGGGACCTATGTTAATGATAATAGCAAAAACAGATATTATTCATCTGATTATTAATTAGGACAAAAACAAAAGTCTCTTCTGAGGAGATTGTCCTGAGCTCAAACTAAAATGAGATAAACAGTGTCACTAAATCTTCACTGCAGGTTTGAGAAGAGAAATCCTTCATGAATAACATTTTGGAATAACATTTGCTATTCAGCATGAATTTAAACAGTTTGAATTAAACAGTCTTGATGACTATCAAACATTGGATTCAGTAATGATTACTAGTAACACAAGGTTATTCATTTGATGACACTTGAACTAACAAAAATTAAAAGAAGTCTCTAGATGACAATTTGTAATGTACAGCTGAATTTAATTAAAATAAAACTACCTGCAGCTTAAATTCTGCAGTATACGAATTTCTTTTTGGCGGCATTTTCTCTCTTTGTTCTCGAATGTGTAGTTGTTGATTTCTCCTGCTCTCTCTCAGTGATTTGGCGGGGGTGATGGGTTTTATAGAATACACAGTCTGCAGGTAAACAGACTATAGGGCGCATTAGCGTCCATAGAGGCCGAAACTGGTACTGCACCATTTTTGGCCAAAATGAAAAACGGTCGAATCAGAGCTAAAAATGGGTCTAAAAATATGGGAAAAAATCCATAGATAATACGCTTCGGTGTATAATACGCAGGATATTCAAATGAGCAATAAAAGTGCGTATTATACACCGGAGAATACGGTACTTACTGAAATACGGGGTACCCCAAGGTACAATATTGGGACCACTGTTATTCAATATCTATACGCTCCCATTAGCTCAGGTTATAACAGGAAATAAGATTAGTTATCAACTACTCAGATGATACACAGATCTACCTTACGATGTCCCCAGGTGACTCTGAACCCATCCAAGCACTGAACAGATGCTTAGAACAAATCAATGTGAAGATGAGCCAGAACTTTCTCCATCTGAACAGAAACAAAATTGAAGTGATTATCTTTGGACCTGAAAAAAAACGAACTAGAGTCAGCACACAGCTTCAGTTATTGCAGTAGTGATCAGGCCCGAAATCTAGGTGTGGTGATGGACCCAGACCTGAATCTTCAGAGCCACATGAAGACAATTACAAAGTCGGCCTTCTATCACCTGAGGGACATTTTCAGGATTAAAGGACTGATGTCGCAGCAAGATCTAGAGAAACTCGTCCACACATTTATCTTTAGTCGCATTGATTACTGCAACAGTGTCTTCACGGGTTCGCCTAAAAAACCAGACGGCTGCAACTGATCCAGAACGTTGCTGCTCGCGTTCTCACTAAAATAAGGAGCATAGTGCATATCACCCCAGTTTTATAATGCCTACACTGGTTCCCTCTAGCTTAGAAAATAGACTTTAAAATATTGTTAGTTTATAAATCACTGAATAGCTTAACACCAAAATACATTAAAGCTCTGCTGTTATTGTATCAACCTTCCAGACCACTTAGGTCTTCTGGTTCTGGTCTGCTCTGCATCCTCAGAACCAGAACCAAACATGGAGAAGCAGCATTCAGTTTCAATGCACCACAAATCTGGAACAAACTGCAAAACAGCTGAAACAGAGTTCCTGTAAATCAAGGCTAAACCCCCACGTGTTTAGAGTTTCTTTTGAACTATAATAAATGGAACATTGATCAACATACAGTATTTGATGACACTCGACAAAATGTGATGTTTGTTACTGGTTTCTCAATTGGTGACTACATGTTGTTTTTATGACTTTTAATTTTGTGTTTTTATGATGTAAAGCACTTTAAACTGCCTTGATGCTGAAATGTGCTATACAATAAACTTGATTGATTGACCGACTGAAAGTTTCATTAAATGTTGTGTTTCATTGCATATTTCGATAAGGGACAAACACATTTTACTCCCAAAATCAGTGCTTTAAGTGGAAAAAAATAAGTGCCGG
>JBBPBX010010552.1:0-21646 GCA_038048925.1 Garcialebias charrua
AACATACATAGTATAATGATACTTATATATCATTAGAAAGTATTTTATACAGTACATGGTAATACAAGATGTATTTAGTAGCCACCACAACCCAACTGAGTATGTATCTGATAAACACCTGAATCTAAACACCTGTGTGAGCATGCTTGTCACTATAAGATTTATCCATAAGAATGTTCAATAATGGATGTGGGGACCCACAGACTTGTCCCCACAGGACATGATAGTAACACAGGGAGGACTGGAGCCACAGACACACAGCGGCCCCCAAGCCAGGAGCCCTGGGAGGCCCCCAACAGGGACAATCGCACCTTCCCAGAGAGAAGCAGAGGGAAGCCCCAGGCGACCCCCAGCAACCACAATGCAGAGACCCCAAGAGGCTGGAGTTGATTAGGTCCTCCATCCCCCACTCAGTCGACACCTCTCCCATTGTTTCTTGTTCAGCAACTTTCAGGCAATTCAAACCCATTTCACTCCCATTGTTAAACAAAGTTGTTGGTCTCATGAAACCTTCAGGCTCCCCTGCTGATCCCATCCCCCATCATTGTTTAAAAAGGTTCTACCATCGATTGGGCACACTGTTCTTAATATTCTAAACAGTAGCATTGCTACGAGCATGGTCCCGGATGCCTTCAAACATGCAGTGGTCACTCTGTTAATAAAGAAACCTGGTCTTGACCCTTCAGTCTGCTCAAATTACAGACCAATATCAAAACTCCCCTTTCTTGTCACAAATCAGAGGTTTGGATTCTGAAATACAACCAGACACAGAGAAAGTTAACAGATTTTATTAGGATTGAGTATTGGTAGCAGTCAAAGAGCCTCTCAAAGGACCAATCTTCTTGGGTGGAACCAGATCAGAAAATGAGGTTAACTGAGGTGGTGGGCAAGTTGGCGAGAGAGGCCTTTAATGCAGAGAATTGTGAGGATACCTGAGGTGGTGGGCAAGTTGGCGAGAGAGGCCTTTAATGCAGAGAATTGAGAACTTACCTGAGGTGGTGGGCAAGTTGGCGAGAGAGGCCTTTAATACAGAGAGCTTGCTTCAACTGGGAGACAGGCTTAGATCATGGTCCAGAAGGAAACAGGGTCAAAACACGAAGAGGCAGAGGTTGAACAAACAGGTCCTGAGGGTAATCCTTACTCAAGGTCCGGTGGGTAGAAACAGGGTCGTGATCCAGGAATCAGAAAAGCAGAGCAAACCAGGCAAGGAGCGAGCAGGCCAGTAAAACCAGGAGACAGGCGTGAGGTCATGAACAGGAGATCAGGTGAGGGCTTGGACAAGGCGTTGGACATCTACTGACTGAAAGTGTTCGACAATCTGGCAGAGACTTGGTGAGGGAGAAGAGCTTATATAGGACAGACAACAGGTGGAACTCGTGAGCTTGATTGCAGCTGCAGGCAGGTGAGTGTGGCAGAGTGACTGAACAGGAACAGATGAACAGGTAGACAAGGCAGGGAGCATGAAATGTGACAGAGCCCCCATCTCAAGGTCCGACCCCTGACGGACCTCCAGGCTGGTCCGGGTGGGAACGCTGCAATCAGAGTCTTATCCAGGATGTGTTGAGCAGGAACCCAGGAACGTTCCTCTGGGCCATACCCCTCCCAGTCCACCAAATAGTGAAAACCCCGACCCCAGCGTCTGGAGCGAAGAAGCCTCTTCACCGTGTAGGCAGGAGAACCATCAATGATCCGGGCGGGAAGGGGGGACCTAGAGGAGGGTCAAAACCGGGAACGAACCAGGGGCTTAATCCGAGACACATGAAAAGTGGAGTGTATTCTCATTGAGCGAGGAAGTCGAAGACGTACTGCCACAGGATTAATCACCTTAGAAATAGGAAAAGGACCCACAAAGCGAGGTGCCAGTTTACGGTTCTCCACATGAAGGGGAAGATCCTTAGTGGACAACCAGACCCTTTGCCCCGCTAGGTACGTCGGAGCAACGGTACAATGACGGTTGGCAGCCCTTGAGTAGACTGTTGACTTCCTGAGGAGGGCCTTCCTGGCTCTTCTCCAGACGCGCTGGCATCTGTGAGCAGCAGCGTATGCAGAGGGGACCCTGGCTGCTCTCTCTTGGATGGAAAACAAAGGGGGTTGGAACCCATAGACTGTATAAAAGGAGACAAACCAGTGGCAGAAGAGGGTAAAGAGTTCAAAGCATGTTCGACCCAAGGAAGATTGGCAGACCATCTGGTTGGATCGTCTTCGCAAAGGATTCGTAACTTGGTCTCAACTTCCTGGTTAGCCCTCTCAGACTGTCCATCCGTCTATGGATGAAAACCAGAAGACAGGCTGACAGAAATACCCAAAAGGGCACAGAACTCCCCTCAGAACCGGGAAGTGAACTGAGGGCCACGATCCGAGACAATATCAGAAGGCAAACCATGGAGACGGAAGACCTCTTGGACCAGGACCTCACTAAGTTCTTTTGCAGATGGGAGTTTCTTTAAAGGGATAAGGTGAACCATCTTAGAAAATCTGTCCACAATAGTGAGGATAACAGTATTACCAGAGGACGAAGGTAAGCCAGAAATGAAGTCCATAGATATATGGGACCAGGGCCGAGAGGGAACAGGAAGGGGTCGCAGATATCCAGCAGGTGGTCGAAGAGAGGTTTTGACCCGGGTACACTGGTGGCAAGAAGACACAAACTCTGTGACATCTTTGACCAAGCCCTTCCACCAAAACTGGGTTCTCACTGTAGCTAAAGTCTTGTTGATACCTGGATGACAAAACAGTCGAGATTTATGGCAGAGACTGAGTACCTTCGTCACGAGGTGATCCGGGACGAACAGACGATCTCGGGGGCAGTTGGCTGGTGGTGGATGATCACGGTGAGTTTCCCTGATCTCCTTCTCTAGTTGAGTAATTGCAAGTCACACCTTTACTGGGAGAATAAACTCATCCTCTCTGCTAGTCTGCTCCTCCTCAGACCTGTCCCGGATCCTTGAGAGGGCATCTGGTTTAATGTTCCTAGATCCAGGTCTGTAAGAGAGGACAAAGTCAAACCGGGAGAAAAACAAGGCCCATCTAGCTTGCCTGGGGTTCAGTCTCTTGGCCGTCTTTAAATATTCCAAATTTTTGTGATCAGTCCAGACCATAAACGGTTCTTTAGCCCCTTCCAGCCAGTGTCTCCATTCCTCCAGAGCCATCTTGACGGCCAGAAGCTCTCGCTCCCCCACATCGTAGTTGCGCTCAGCACTGGACAGACTCCTAGAAAAAAAGGCACACGGATGGATCTTCTCATCAGAAAAACGTTGACTGAGGACTGCACCAACTCCAGTATTAGAAGTGTCCACCTCCACAATGAACTGTCTGTCTGGATCGGGGGAACGAAGAACAGGGGCAGACACAAAAAGTGTCTTAAGCCTGGAAAAGGCCGTCTCTGCCTTGTCATTCCACAGAAACCTTGTTTTGACTGAAGTGACCCAGACAGCAAAAGTTATGTGGGCCGGATCTGGGCCAAATGTATGAAAACATTTGGCCCGCATTTGTAAAATGGATCCGGCCCGGTGTCTTTTTGTCCAACGGGCCAAAACTGGCCCGGATGTGGATTGCGGATCTGGATTGGATCTGGGCCGGAGGTGGGCCAGAAGTGCTACAAAACTACTGCATTCGGCCCAAATGTGGCCCAGATACGGAATCCTTGTTTAGTTTTTAGGCAAATTTGGCCCAGATGCGGCCCAGATGCGGCATCCTCATTTCATTTTTAGGCGGATTTGGCCCAGGTCCGGCCCAGTAGAGTAAGTCGAATCTCAAAACGCGGCCCAGATCTGGTTCAAACCCGCAATACAGATATGTACAACAGGTCTAAATAGAGCACACACAAAATATCCACATAAGTTGTTGCTTAAAAACTGTTTATTCATGAGCAAAACAAATTCAAAAATGTTAAAAAGTTAAAATTGATAATGATAACATAACAACCTTAATAATAAAAGAAACTACAATTACCAGAGGTATGCATCATAAATACCATGATCTGCTTCTGTATGACAGTTTCAGTGTCTTTCAGTCATTTTAAGAGTCAGTCACAGCAGAGGAAAGCGACGTCCTCACTCATCTGTGATGAATCTCCAAATGCAGGACTGTCTGTGGCAGAGATTCACCTTAGCACTTTGTGGAAGATGTGAGGTTTCAAAGTCAACTTTTATTGTCAGAACTGCAATATGTACAGGACATAAACAGGATTGAAATTGCATTTCTCTCTCAGTCCCTCGGTGCAAAAGTAACCATTTAAACACTAAAACACTAAAACATTTAATAAACATAAGCATAAAATAGTAAAAGTGTAACACTGTCCTGACAGTTACACCAACACTAAAACACTAAACATTTAATGACATAAGCATAAAATGAAATGATAAAAGTGTAATACTGTCCTGAGTTATTGCATAGTAGTATAAAAAGTATATAAAGTGTATCTATAAAATAAACTGAAGGTTCTAGCATTGACATTTGCAAAGAGTGGCAAAGCAGCATATGAGTTAATGTACACAGTATATGTATGAGGTAGTTGATGTTGGTATAGAGGCAAAGTGGCATATGCAGTAAGGCACATAAGGCACATTGGGCATCCTTAAATAAGGCTAGTCAGAGAATACTGTATATGTATCAGCAGTAGTGTAGATATAAAAGTAGTGTAAATGTAAACAGTAGTAATAAATGTAAACAGTATTAATGTAAACAGTGAATATAAACAGTAGTATGACTATAGGCAGTAATGTAATACAAACAGTGCAAATATGAGAAGTAGTGCAAACTGAATGAGCACATGACTGAGAGTTTAGTGAATAACCCGTTTGATGACACAGGGACCAGTGTTAAAATCTTTGTGTTGTGTGGTAATGTGTGAGAAAGTTTTTTGTGTTAAGGCAGTTCAAATGGGAGGGGAGGCAGAGCAGGCAGAGTGTTTAGCATCCTTACTGCCTGATGAACAGAGCTGTCTCTCAGTCTGCTGGTTCGAGCCTGGAGACTCCTCAGTCTCCTCCCTGAAGGCAACAGTCTAAAGCAGCTGTGTAGTGGGTGTGTGGGATCACCTGCCATGCAGTGGGCTTTCCGAGTGAGGCGTTTGCTGTGTAAGTCCTGCAGTGAGGGGAAGGAGGTGCCGACGATCTTCTCAGCTGCTCTCATGATGCGCTGGAGGCTCTTGCGGCAGGATGCAGTACATGCACCAAACCACACAGTGATGCAGCTGGTCAGGACACTTTCTATGGCACCTCTGTAGAAGGTGCACATGATGGGGGTTGAAGCTCCAGCCCTTTTCAGCTTGTGGAGAAAGTAGAGACGCTGGTGAGCCTTCTTGGCCAGTGCTGCAGTGTTCCTGCTCCAGGACAGGTCCTTTGAGACGTGCACTCCCAGGAACTTGGTGCTGTCCACTCTCTCCACTGCGGTGCTGTTGATGGTCAGAGGGGCATGTTGGGCATCCCTCTTCCTGAAGTCCACGACAATCTCCTTTGTCTTCTCCACGTTGAGAGTGAGATTGTTGTGTCCGTACCACAAGGCCAAGCGGCTCACCTCGTTCCTGTAGTCCGTCTCATCGTTGTTGCTGATGAGACCCACCACTGTTGTGTCGTCCGCAAACTTGATGAAGTGGTTGGAGCTGTATGATGGTGTGCAGTCGTGTGTTAGCAGGGTGAATAGAAGGGGGCTCAGTACACATCCTTGTGGGGTCCTCATTGCTAGCAACATTAGCATTTGGAGGTCAGACAGGAGCCTAAGAAAAGCACAAAGAAAAACAAGATTATAACCAGGCAATACCAAAAAACAATATAATAAAACAAAACAGCCAGCCACTAGGGAGCACAAGCCATTGTATCTCTTGTGCCGGTCCCAAGCCCGGGTAAATGGTGAGGGTTGTGTCAGGAATGGCATCCGATGTAAAACACTTGCCAAAACCATAATGCGAGTTCATCAAAGTGAAACCATACCAGATCGGTCGAGGCCCGGGTTAACAACGTCCGCCACCGGTGCTGTTGACAAACAGGGTGCCGGCGGAAATTGTACTACTGTTAGTCGAAGACGCAGAGGAGGAAAACGTGTCAGGAGACAGAGGGAGAGGAGGAAAGTGAAGAATGTAGGACTGAGGGTTGCAACTCTAAATGTGGGGACAATGACAGGCAAAGGTAGAGAGCTGGCTGACATGATGCAGAGAAGAAAGGTAGATGTTTTATGTGTCCAAGAGACCAAGTGGAAGGGCAGCAAGGCTCGCAGTATTGGAGCAGGGTTCAAACTGTTTTACCATGGTGTGGATAGAAAGAGAAATGGAGTAGGGGTGGTCCTGAAGGAGGAGTTGGCAAAGAATGTAGTAGAGGTGAAGAGAGTGTCAGATAGGGTGATGTGTCTAAAGGTAGAAGTAGAAGGTCTGATGCTAAACATAGTAAGTGGTTATGCTCCACAGGTTGGATGTGATGGGGAGGAGAAAGATAAATTTTGGAAAGATTTGGATGAAGTGATAGAGAGTATTCCCAGGGAGGAAAGAGTGGTGATTGGAGCAGACCTGAATGGACATGTTGGTGAAGGAAACAGAGGGGATGAGGAAGTGATGGGTAGGTTTGGTGTCAAGGAAAGAAACCAGGAAGGACAGATGGTGGTGGATTTTGCCAAGAGAATGGAAATGGCTATAGTCAATACCTATTTCCAAAAGAGGGAGGAACATAGAGTGACCTATAAGAGTGGAGGAAGGAGTACACAGGTCGATTACATTCTGTGTAGAAGAGGAAACCTGAGAGAGATTGGAGACTGTAAGGTTGTAGCAGGGGAGAGCGTGGCCAGACAGCATCGGATGGTTGTGTGTAGAATGACTGTTGTTGCGAAGAAGAGAACAAGAGTAAAACCAGAGAAGAAGACCAAATGGTGGAAGCTAAAGAAAGAAGAATGTTGTGAGAAATTCAGAGACGAGCTGTTAAAGGCTCTGGGTGGTAAGAAAGAGCTTCCAAGTGACTGGGCTACTACAGCAACAGTAATTAGAGAGACAGGTAGGAAGGTACTTGGTGTGTCATCTGGACAAAGAATGGAAGATAAGGAAACCTGGTGGTGGAATAGTGAAGTGCAGGACGCCATTCAAAGAAAGAGATTAGCCAAGAAGAAATATGACTGTGAGAGGACTGAAGAGCGGAGACAGGAATATAAGGAGATGGGACATAGAGCAAAGAGGGAAGTAGCTAAGGCAAAGCAGAGGGCGTACAATGAGTTATATGGGAGACTGGACACTAAAGAGGGCGAGAAGGACTTGTACCGATTGGCAAGACAGAGGGATCAGGCTGGAAAGGATGTGCAGCAGGTTAGGCTTATTAAATATGGGAATGGGAATGTTCTAACAAGTGAGGAGAGTGTGATGGGAAGATGGAAGGATTACTTTGAGGAGCTAATGAATGAAGAGAATGAAAGAGAAAGAAGAGTGGAGGTAATAGAAACTGTGGACCAGGAAGTGGGAAAAATTAGTGAGGGTGAAGTCCGGAAAGCTCTGAAAAGAATGAAGAAGGGGAAGGCAGTAGGACCTGATGACATACCAGTGGAGGTTTGGAAATGCCTTGGAGAGATGGCAGTGAGGTTTTTGACTCAAATATTTAATGGAATATTTGAGGGTGAGAAAATGCCTGAAGAATGGAGAAGAAGTGTGCTGGTTCCCATTTTTAAGAACAAGGGTGATGTACAGAGTTGTAGCAACTACAGGGGAATTAAGTTGATGAGCCACACAATGAAGATCTGGGAGAGAGTTGTGGAAGGAAGGCTTAGACAAGAGGTGACTATCTGTGAGCAGCAGTATGGTTTCATGCCAAGAAAGAGCACCACAGATGCCATCTTTGCTTTGAGGATGTTGATAGAGAAGTACAGAGAGGGTCAGAAAGAACTCCATTGTGTGTTTGTGGATTTAGAAAAAGCATATGACAGGGTGCCAAGAGAAGAGGTGTGGTATTGCATGAGGAAATCTGGAGTGGCAGATAAGTATGTTAGACTGGTACAGGACATGTATGAGGACAGCAGGACAGTGGTGAGATGTGCTGTAGGAGTGACAGATAGCTTCAAGGTGGCGGTGGGATTGCATCAAGGATCGGCTCTGAGCCCCTTCTTGTTTGTTCTGGTGATGGACCGACTAACAGATGAGGTCAGGCAGGAATCCCCATGGACTATGATGTTTGCAGATGACATTGTGATCTGTGGTGAGAATAGGGAACAGGTGGAAGACAACTTGGAGAGGTGGAGGTATGCACTTGAAAGAAGAGGAATGAAAGTCAGCCGTAGTAAGACAGAGTACATGTGTGTGAATGAGAGGGAGGCCAGTGGAACAGTGAGGCTACAAGGAGCAGAGGTCACAAAGGTGCAGGACTTCAAGTACTTGGGGTCCACTGTCCAGGAAAATGGGGAATGTGGTAAAGAGGTGAAGAAGAGAGTCCAGGCAGGATGGAGTGGATGGAGAAAAGTTTCAGGAGTGATTTGTGACAAAAAGGTGTCAGCAAAGGTCAAAGGAAAAGTTTACAAGACAGTGGTGAGACCAGCTATGTTGTATGGTCTGGAGACAGTGTCATTGACAAAAAGACAGGAGAAAGAACTGGAAGTAGCAGAAATGAAGATGCTGAGGTTCTCCTTAGGAGTGACAAGGATGGATAAGATCAGGAATGAGATAATCAGAGGTACAGCACATGTTGAACAACTGGGAGATAAAGTTAGGGAGGCCAGACTGAGATGGTTTGGACATGTCCAGAGGAGGGACAGTGGGTATATTGGTAGAAGGATGTTAGAAATGCAGCTGCCAGGAAAAAGACAAAGAGGGAGACCAAAGAGGAGATATATGGATGCAGTTAGAGAGGACATGGAGGTAGTTGGAGTGAGGACAGAGGATGCAGAGGACAGAGTGAGGTGGAGGAGGATGACTCGCTGTGGCGACCCCTGAAAAGGGAAAAGCCGAAAGAAGAAGAAGAATATAATAAAACAAAAACAAACAAACATAAGAAATTGTCATAACTTACGTGTGCATGTAGTCAGCTGGAGGCTCTCAACACATTTAGTCAAGTATTAGAGAATTCAGTGAGGCCTAGGTCAGAGGATATGGACATCAGAGATTGTAAAATAAATTCAAATCATGCAGGTAACAATTAATGAAGAACCCCAACTGACATAATTAGAAGTAAAAGCCAAAATACTGTATATAAAATGACCAATAAATACACTTGAAATGCATCAATTAAATTAAAAAAAGGAGAACTTTACCTCATGTTTTATAATTTAATTTACCTTCATATTTATTTTTATGCTTTGTTCCAATAAACTTTACATACTGTTTTTAAAAACATATTTTTGTGTTCCTTTTTACTTGTATCTGCATTTGTGCCTCCCAATATTTATATTGTAAATATTTATTTATTTTATATTTATTCCCCCAAAAGTCTTTTTATTTCCATGTGTTTTTACACTTCTCTGTCACCCGTTTTTACTTCATCTTATGTATTTCTGTCTCATGATGTAAATAAGGTGGGCAGAGCTTCTTGGGTCAGCTCCACTTCTATTGGTCAAAAAAACAGGAAGGAGCAGGATCCATGTGTAGATCTACTGTGCATGAAGCAGAAATGCATAAGGTAAAGTCAAAACAGGAGACATAGGGCCAGTTTACACGGCGCGTATTTTGAGTGTAACCGCTACTTTCTCTTTGCGACTTTGCTTATCGCCTACACGACACCGCTGGCCCCCCTCGATGACACCGATACTTTTCTGAACCTGCTCTCAAGGTGGAAGTTTTTCGCAGACCCCCCGTTGATAATGTAAACATCTCCCACGGAGCTTTTGTTTGAACACATGCACGCAGCACGCACGCGCAGACAGCCGGCATTTTAACAATGGCGGTGGACTGGACAGTGGACACACGCACCACTTTCTGAACTATAGCTGATGGAATATATTTTGATTCTCATATTTAATTATTCTACACCTTACCTGCATCTGTGTTGGAAGAGAGCAGCTGCCTGGATCCAGTTGTCTGTTAACGAGGCAGTCGGACATTTCACGTGTCACGCTGCACTATAACATACTAAATGTGCTATATAATAACAGTTTAACAATAATAAACAGTATTTATGTTAGCGTGGGAGATATTTACATTTATCTGAGCTAAATGAAGCTATCTGGACTCGTTACGTCATGCCTAACATGCTGCATGTTGAAAATGAAGACACCAGGTTGATTTTTAATTTATTTATTTATTCAACACCACAAACTCATGTCACAAACACTGAGAATTAAATTGAACACTTTTTAAAACACGTTAATCGAACTTTAATGAACTGGACTCTCTTGTTTTCATCCCACTGGACCCACATCCGAACCGCCGGTCTGCTTCGTGGAACGACAGCTTCGACCTCGCAGGAAAAAAATAAAAATAAAACCTCAGTTGGTTGTTCTGTGATCGAACTAAACACAAGGAAACATTATTAAGAACATCGTTTACCTTGTAGCGCTGCTGTAAATCAGCTGATTCTCACGGACTAAAGTCAGACATGTTGACTCGGTTCCGGTCCAGACGTCCAGTCAGCTGGTGTGCAGCGGCCCCACTTGGTGTCAGATCTGTTGACTCTTATCCAAATTCCAGCTTTAACTTGTTGTTAACTTGTTGACAACAACTTGTAGTAGCTGAACTTTTAGCCAGAGAGGAAAACAGGCTGCCTCGTGTGCTCTGTTTGTTTACCTCAGGCAGGCAGCAGTGGCGCATGCGCAGTAGTGAAGGTTCCAAAGATCACAGCGCCATCTACAGGCCCAGCATGGTAACTACAGTAAATTCATGAGTACGGGGGGTGGGGGGGAGAGAGTCGTATCCACAGAATTCGCCCATGTCAACGCAAAACTTTTCACCTAATTAACATACCCAAAAGTTGCGTTTCCCCCACACAGTGTCCGTGTAAACAGGGCCATAGAAATGTAAGACCCATTTAAAAAAGAAAAACTTGTGGGAAAAAAAATATAAACAATAATTGAATATAAACATTAAAAGGCACAAATGCATCTACAAGAAAAACAAAAATATATATTTTAAAAATACAGTAAAATGTAAATTATAAGCAGAAATATATAATTTATTGGAACTAACCTGGAAAATAAAAAGGTCAATTAAATTATATAACATGAAGTAAATTTCTCCTTTGTAATTTAATTTGTGCATTTTTAGTGTATTTATTAATTTATCAGTCCATTCATATACATGCTTTTACTTCTAATTATGTCAGTTTTGATCTTCCATAACAATGAACATACCAAACAATGGAAAACAAAAACCAAAGTAGCCAGCACTTACCCATTACAGGGTTGGCCTCACAGGTACTTCTTTGTGTACAACTGGATCCAGAAGCTTTAGGTATTTTTCTCCCAGACTAGCCGAGGGAAAAAAAAGACAATGTAGTACTGAAATGTGTGTGTATACAGTATTTAAATGTTAAAATTTACAGATTATACCTGACAACAGGTCCAGAGGAAAATGTTGGAGCAGGTAGGTGGGAGACCTTTAAAACAAAAGTACATTTACTCTTAAAGTACAAATGATATGGTTGCAGACGTACTAACCAAACCAGCAACCAAGATGAAGTTGAAAAAGTATGAAATGTTTGTTTGGTGTATGAAGAATTTATTTAGGTTTGAAACATTAAGAGCCTGAGGGAGTTACCCAAAATGTGAGCAAGTGGGGGTGTTGACATTATGAATGTTTTTGTATTGCTCTCATTTTGTTTGAATTTGTTTTTCTTTATAGGCTTGTTTTGTATTGGATGCTCAGATGCATCATGTGACTTTTAATTTACTGCACCTGTGCAGCTTTAATTAATAAAAGGTGTGTGCTCCTTCAAACTCTGGGTGAATGAAGTGGAGCAACATGAAACCAAACCATGTTCAAGCGTCACGTTTAATGCTGAGAGCAAAGTGAACTCTGTCAACAAAAAATCAGTGTCTTAATTGCTTTACTCAAACTACCGGTACTTAGAAATTACCTCTCAATGACGAGTGGCTCACTTTACCGCAGTTCTCAAGGCTAGGTTCTGAGTCTGATCCAGTTGTGTCAGATGGGGTTGGATTGAAGAGCTGAGAGCAGAGAGGCACAGCTGATCTCTGACAACCTGCAGAATCAAAGAGAACATGTGATAAATCTTTAGTTTCTGTTCTACATGCATCACTTTGATGCTTCCATCAACTTAGAGACAAATAAAGAGCATTCAAACCTAAAGATTCGCATCAACAAGGGACAAACACCTCTGCTGTGTTACTGTGAACAGTTTAGCACCACCACCACCAAAGTCTGGCACTCATATTAGCCTGCCTGTGTGTCTGTTAGCAAAATATCTCATGTTCCAGTAAATCTTTAATGAAACTCTCAGAAAGTAATTGACTCTCAAGACCTCGTGAATGAGATATATCTTCCTTCAGCCTCTTGTTTAAGCAGCTACAAAAACAGTATGTTGCTGAAATACGTATTTAAAGTAAATTAGTATTTCAGCCTGGCTGCGGTTATTGTTCTGCTGGCTAGTGAGCGCATGTGTGTTAACAGACGCGACGCAAACAGCGTGAGGATGCGGGGCCTGTCTCTTTGAAAAACCATCCAGGAACTAAGCCAAAAAAAAAAAAAAAGCGTAGCATATATGGCTTATTTAAACGCTAGAATAACCTAACCTGCAGTGTTTTACTTGCCTCAAATTATCTGCCTCAGCAGCATACACGACACACCCGTTTTAGCTCGTTGTTAGCTTAGCTTTTAGCAACAGCAGGTTTTGTTCATTCAACTGAACAGAGCTAAAAAAGCTAGCAAATAAACAAAACCGAACCGACCTTCAACTTCCAACTGAATGTCCAGTCGTCGTCCAGAGTCTGACCAGTCGACGTCTAATAAAAAGCAAGTTTTACGAGCGCTGAGTCCAACACAACAACAGCTTCTTGTCCAACAGTTGAAAGGAAATGGCTACATTTGAAAGAAGCGCGCGAAGCAAGAGGCGTTGATTGGTTGGATATGATCACATGCTACTTCACCCGATAAACAAGAGTGGCGTTGATTGGTTAGGACAAAGTTCACATGCAACCTGACAAGCAAGAGTGGCGTTGATTGGTTGGGACGTACATGATCATATATATATATACAACAATATAAAAAAACAGCTCGAGCTGTTTCAAAAAACTGACAAAACGTTTAAAACAGAAGTACTAAAAATAAACCAGTGTGAAAATACTTTGTGTAAAATATCTTGGCCAAAAGTTTAAACATAAGTATAGATTAAGTATACTTAGACTTTTAGTTTATTTTTAGTATAAGTCAAGTATTGTGTAAAATAAACTTGGCCAAGTATACTTTTGATAAGTACCTAAAAAGTATACTGAAAGTATACTCTTATTTTTTTAGTTTAAAATTAGTGTACTTTAAGTATACTTGCATATACTACTTTTTGGTAAGGGATCACTTCTCTCAGTGCTGCGTCTGTTGCTTAAAAAAAATAAAGCCAAGGAAGGCGCAGTTGGCTTGCAGTCTGGGACCAGATCAGAGCCAGATGCCAGTCTTTGTAAACCTCTGAGGCTGGCGCATTCGGTCTGCAGGCAAAAACCGGATCAGAACCACACCCAGCGCAGGTGTCAGTGCAGCTCATGATCTCAGAATCGGGGTGGAACTGGCACACAACACCACGCCGTCTCTGACTGTTATGCGGATCTGGCGACTTGTAAACGAGCCCGGTAAGGAGTTGGCTCAGAGTTGTAAACCGCATCTGACTGTTATGCGGATCTGGCGACTTGTAAACGGATCCGGCCCAAATGTAAATGCTGTCTGGGAAACTATCAGATTGTGATTATATAATCACTACTCCTGATAGGAAACGTGGTTCAAGGTTGTGTCATGTAAACATGATCAAACCATATATTGAATCAAAGGATAACAACCATATGGATTAAGTTTGTCGAAAACAAGCTGGAACCCATCCATTCATCCATCCGTTTTCGTCCGCTTATCCGGGGTCGGGTCGCGGGGGTAGCAGCCTAAGTAGGGAGGCCCAGACTTCCCTCTCCCCAGCCACATGGAGCAGCTCCTCTGGGGGAATCCCAAGGCGTTCCCAGGCCAGCCGAGAAACATAGTCCCTCCAGCGTGTCCTGGGTCTTCCTCTGGGTCTCCTCCCGGTGGGACATGCCCGGAACACCTCACCAGGGAGGCGTCCAGGAGGCATCCTAACCAGATGCCCGAGCCACCTCAACTGGCTCCTCTCGATGTGGAGAAGCAGCGGCTCTACTCCGAGTCCCTCCCGGATGACTGAGCTTCTCACCCTATCTCTAAGGGAGAGTCCAGACACCCTGCGGAGAAAACTCATTTCAGCCGCTTGTATCCGAGATCTCGTTCTTTCGGTCACAACCCAAAGCTCATGACCATAGATGAGGGTGGGAACGTAGATCGATCGGTAAATTGAGAGCTTTGCCTTTCGACTCAGCTCTCTCTTCACCACGACAGACCGGTACAGCGCCCGCTTCACTGCGGATGCTGCACCTATCCGCCTATCGATCTCACGCTCCAGTTTTCCCTCATTCGTGAACAAGACCCCGAGATACTTAAACTCCTCCACTTGGGGCAGGACCTCATCCCCGACCCGGAGAGGGCATGCTACCCTTTTCCGGCTCAAGACCATGGCCTCGGATTTGGAGGAACTGATCCTCATCCCGGCCGTATCACACTCGGCTGCAAACCGCTCCAGCGAAAGCTGTAGATCACGATCTGATGAAGCCAATAGGACCACATCATCTGCAAAAAACAGAGAAGCGATTCTAAGGCCACCAAAACGGATCCTCTCAACACCTTGGCTGCGCCTAGAAATTCTGTCCATAAAAGTTATGAACAGAATCGGTGACAAAGGGCAACCTTGGCGGAGTCCAACTCTCACTGGAAACGAGCCTGACTTACTGCCGGCAATGCGGACCAAGCTCTGACACCGGTCGTACAGGGACCTAACAGCCCATATCAATGGGCCTGGTACCCCATACTCCCGGAGTACCCCCCACAGAACCCCCCGAGGGACGCGGTCGAATGCCTTTTCCAAGTCCACAAAGCACATGTAAACTGGTTGGGCAAACTCCCACGCGCCCTCCAGGACCCTGTTGAGGGTGTAGAGCTGGTCCAGTGTTCCACGACCAGCACGAAAACCACACTGCTCCTCCTGAATCCGAGGTTCGACTATCCGACGGACCCTCCTCTCCAGAACCCCTGAATAGACCTTACCAGGGAGGCTTAAGAGTGTGATCCCCCTATAGTTGGAACACACCCTACGGTCCCCCTTTTTGAATAGGGGAACCACCACCCCAGTCTGCCAATCCAAGGGAACTGCCCCCGATGTCCACGCGATATTGCAGAGTCGCGTAAGCCAACACAACCCCACAACATCCAGAGCCCTAAGGAACTCAGGGCGAATCTCATCCACCCCCGGAGCCCTGCCACCGCGGAGCTTTTTAACCACCTCGGTGACCTCAGCTCCAGAGATTGGAGAGCCCGACCCAAAGTCCCCAGGCTCCGCTTCCTCAGTGGAAGACGTGCCAGTAGGATTGAGGAGGTCTTCGAAGTACTCCGCCCACCGACTCACAACATCCCGAGTTGAGGTCAACAGCACGCCATCCCCACCATAAATGGTGTTGGTCGCGTACCGCTTTCCCCCCCTGAGACGCCGGATGGTGGACCAGAATCGCCTCGAAGCCGTACGGAAGTCATTCTCCATGGCCTCTCCGAACTCCTCCCACGCCCGAGTTTTTGCCTCAGCAACCACCCGAGCCGCATGCCGCTTGGACTGTCGGTACCTATCTGCTGCTTCCGGGGTCCCACAGGCCAAAAAGGCCCAATAGGACTCCTTCTTCAGCCTGACAGCATCCCTCACCGCCGGTGTCCACCACCGGGTTCGAGGGTTGCCACCACGACAGGCACCAACAACCTTGCGGCCACAACTCTGATAAGCTGCCTCGACAATAGAGGCGCGGAACATGGCCCACTCGGACTCAATGTCCCCCGCCTCCCTCGGAACGTGTTCAAAGCTCTCCCGGAGGTGGGAGTTAAAGCTCCGTCTTACGGGAGACTCTGCCAGACGTTCCCAGCAGACCCTCACAATACGTTTGGGTCTGCCAGGTCTGACCGGCATCCTCCCCCACCATCGGAGCCAACTCACCACCAGGTAGTGGTCAGTTGACAGCTCCGCCCCTCTCTTCACCCGAGTGTCCAGGACATGCGGCCGCAGATCAGATGAGACGACAACAAAGTCGATCATCGAACTGCGACCTAGGGTGTCCTGGTGCCAAGAGCACATATGTACACCCTTATGCCTGAACATGGTGTTCGTTATGGACAATCCATGACGAGCACAGAAGTCCAACAACAAAACACCACTCGGGTTCAGATCAGGGGGGCCGTTCCTCCCAACCACACCCCTCCAGGTCTCACTGTCATTGCCCACGTGAGCGTTGAAGTCCCCCAGCAGAACAAGGGAGTCCCCAGGAGGCGCACTCTCCAATACCCCCTCCAAGGACTCCAAAAAGGGTGGGTAATCTGCGCTGCCGTTTGGCGCATAGGCACAAACAACAGTCAGAGCCCGTCCCCCCACACGTAGGCGAAGGGAGGCTACCCTCTCGTTCACCGGGGTGAACCCCAACGTACAGGCACCAAGATGGGGGGCAACAAGTATGCCCACTCCTGCTCGGCGCCTCTCACCAGGGGCAACTCCAGAGTAGAAGAGTGTCCAACCCCTCTCAAGGAAACTGGTTCCAGAGCCAGAGCCATGCGTTGAGGTGAGTCCGACTATTTCTAGCCGGAACCTCTCAACCTCACACACTAGCTCAGGCTCCTTCCCCACCAGAGAGGTGACATTCCATGTCCCAATGGCCAGCTTCTGTAGCCGAGGATCAGACCGCCAGGGTCCCCGCCCTCGGCCACCACCCATCCCACATTGCACCCGACCCCTTTGGCCCCTCCCATAGGTGGTGAGCCCATGGGAAGGGGGACCCACGTCTCCTCTTCGGGCTGTGCCCGGCCGAGCTCCATGGGTGAAAGCCCGGCCACCAGGCGCTCGCCAACGTGCCCCACCTCCGGGCCTGGCTCCAGAGTGGGGCCCCGGTGACCCGCGTCCGGGCGAGGGAACATTTTGTCCATTTATTTTACTCATCATAAGGGGTCTTCGGGCTGCACTTTGTCTGGTCCCTCACCTAGGACCTGTCTGCCTTGGGTGACCCTACTAGGGGCATGAAGCCCCTGACAGCATAGCTCCTAGGATCATTGGGACACTCAAACCCCTCCACCACGGTAAGGTGGCAGCCTAGGGAGGGGCTGGAACCCTCTGGTGCTGAAAGTGCTGAAAATGAGGAAGACAGTTTCCCTCATGTGAAAATGGAAGGGAAGCTCTCTAATTCTCACTATCTAGCACACTTGGTTGTGTTGTTTACTCATCTTGATGATGAAAAAAAAGAAGACTTAAAACAGTTAATCGTCTCGAATAACTGTTTGTTTTCAGACATACCCTCTCGAACACAAGTTATACAACACAACATTGATGTGGGTGAAGTTAGATGATGGCCTTATGGGGTTGAACGTGCTATGCACCACCTCTTTGAGTTTCAAGTATTTTGAATGTGACTGCTACATTTTAGACTCACTGTTTTTGTATGGGAGATATGTTGTGTCCTTATATGACACTTGCACATTTCCCCCATTCAAGAATCTGGCCATAGGGGTGTTATGTTCCCTAGGGTTTTAACACTGGGACTACCAGGATTTTTTAATTAGTACAATATTTACCATATGTAGCTAATTGGCTCATCCCTTGAGATACTGATCAGGCTGTAGACTTTTCTTCTGAATGTAAATGAAGGGGGATGATGGGTGTTCTTAACAGTTTGAAAATGCCTTGTGGGCTTGGGTCCATTGTTTGCGAATGAATGGCAAACATTCCGATGTAAGTGGCTAATGGCTGCACCTTCTGCAACATTTTGGCTGACTGGCAGATTCACATGTGTTGTGATAAATGTAGAAAGGAGATGTTGTGTGTGTGTGTGTGTATACACACACATATATATACAAGCCCAAAACCAGAAAAGTTGGCACGTTGTGGAAATCGCAAATAAAAACAGAATACAATGACTTGCAAATCTTTTTCAACCTATATTCAATTGAACACACTGCAAAGACCACATACTTAACGTTCGAACTGGTAAACTTTGTTATTTTTTGCAATTATTAGCTCATTTGGAATTTGATGCCTGCAACATGTTTCAAAAAAGCTGGCACAAGTGACAAAGAAGACAGAGAAATTTGAGGAATGCTCATCAAACACTTATTTGGAATATCCCACAGGTGAACATGCAAATTGGGAACAGGTGGGTGCCATGATTGGGTATAAAAGCAGCTTCCTTGACATGCTCAGTCATCCACATAGAAGGATGGGGCGAGGGTCACCACTCTGTGAACAAATGCGTGGGCAAATTGTCGAACAGTTCAAGAACAACTTTTCTCAACGAGCTATTGCAAGGAATTTAGGAATTTCACCATCTACGGTCCGTAATATCATCAAAAGGTTCAGAGAATCTGGAGAAATCACTACACGTAAGGGGCAAGGCCGAAAACCAACATTGAATGCCCGTGACCTTCGATCCCTCAGGCGGTACTGCATCAAAAACCGACATCAGTGTGTAAAAGATATCACCACATGGGCTCAGGAATACTTCAGAAAACCACTGTCAGTAACTACAGTTCGTCGCTACATCTGTAAGTGCAAGTTAAAGCTCTACTATGCAAAGCAAAAGCCATTCATCAACAAGATCCAGAAACGCCGCCGGCTTTGCTGGGCCCGAGCTCATCTGAGATGGACTGATGCAAAGTGGAAAAGTGTTCTGTGGTCTGATGAGTCCACATTTCAAATTGTCTTTGGAAACTGTGGACGTCGTGTCTTACGGACCAAAGAGGAAAAGAACCATCAGGACTGTTATAGGCGCAAAGTTCAAAAGCCAGCATCTGTGATGGTATGGGGGTGCATTAGTGCCCAAGGCATGGGTAACTTACACATCTGTGAAGGCACCATTAATGCTGAAAGGTACATACAGGTTTTGGAGCAACATATGCTGCCATCCAAGCGACGTCTTTTTCATGGACGCCCCAGCTTATTTCAGCAAGACAATGCCAAGCCACATTCTGCACGTGTTACAACAGCGTGGCTTCGTAGCAAAAGAGTGCGGGTCCTCCCCTGGCCTGCCTGCAGTCCAGACCTGTCCCCCATTGAAAATGTGTGGCGCATTATGAAACGTAAAATACGACAACGGAGACCCCGGACTGTTGAACAACTTAAGCTGTACATCAAGCAAGAATGGGGAAGAATTCCACCTGAAAAGCTTCAAAAATTGGTCTCCTCAGTTCCCAAACGTTTACTGAGTGTTGTTAAAAGGAAAGGCGATGTAACACAGTGGTAAATATGTCCCTGTGCCAACTTTTTTGCAATGTGTTGCTGCCATTGAATTCTAAGTTAATGGTTATTTGCAAAACAAAATAAAGTTTCTCCGTTCGAACATTAAATATATTGTCTTTGCATTCTATTCAGTTGAATATGGGTTGAAAAAGATTTGCAAGTCATTGTATTCTGTTTTTATTTGCGATTTGCACAACGTGCCAACTTTTCTGGTTTTGGGCTTGTATATATATATATATATATATATATATGTATATATATATATATATATATATATATATATTATATCACTGTACAATCCCGCCTTCAGATAAAAGTGACCAATACAATCCCACCTTCAGATAAAAGTGGCCAATACAGGTAGTCCTCGACTTACGGCGTTTCGGCTATACGAACGGGTGTAGAAATGGAACTCGTTCGTAAGTCGGGGATCACCTGTACAATCCCGCCTTCAGATAAAAGTGACCAATACAATCCCACCTTCAGATAAAAGTGGCCAATACAGGTAGTCCTCGACTTACGGCGTTTCGGCTATACGAACGGGTGTAGAAATGGAACTCGTTCGTAAGTCGGGGATCACCTGTACAATCCCGTCTTCAGATAAAAGTGACCAATACAATCCCACCTTCAGATAAAAGTGGCCAATACAGGTAGTCCTCGACTTACGGCGTTTCGGCTATACGAATGGGTGTAGAAATGGAACTCGTTCGTAAGTCGGGGATCACCTGTACAATCCCGCCTTCAGATAAAAGTGACCAATACAATCACATTATACATATATACATATATACATATATATATATATATATATATATATATATATATATATATATATATATATATATACATATATATATATATATATATATACATATATATATATATATATATATATATACATATATATGGTAAATGGTAAATGGAGCTTATTTATATAGCGCTTTCCAGCCCCCTGTGAGGGACCCCAAAGCGCTTTACAATACCAACCATCCACCCATTCATACACCGGTAGCGGTGACTGCCATGCAAGGCGCCTTCCAGTCCTACCGGGAGCAACTCGGGGTTAAGTGTCTTGCCCAGGGACACAACGACACATGGTGTGAGTAACCGGGATTCGAACCTCCAGCCTTCCGATCGGGGGACGACTGCCATTACCACTACACCACGGCCGCCCATAATATATATATTATATATATATACATATATATATATATATACATATATATATATATATATATATATATATATATATATATATATATATATATATATATATATATATATATATATATACATATATATATATATATATATATATATATATATATATATATATATATATATATATATATATATATATATATATATATATATATATATATATATATATATATATATTAGGGGTTGAACGAGTACATAATTTTTAACCTCGACATTAACATAAAAAAACTCGAACGGCACTCGAGTAGCCGATGACGTCACAGTGTCTTATGATGCAAAATAAATAAATAAATATAAATGCATAAAAAACGTCTTTACAAAAAGAAAAAAAAGACCAACAAAACATTGGGAGCATTTATTATGCTCCTATCATTTATCATACTGCAGATAAGTCACAGGAAAAACAAAACTATTAGTTATTAATATTAATATTAAAAGTGAAAGTAAGGCGCTGAACCGAAACTTAAAAAACAAATGGGGCCACAGCCACACCGTACCACCGCCTGCAGTGCTGTGCAATTTAGGTTTACTTTTAGAGATTGTGTTTATAGGTTTTTAATAGCTAGAGAGATTAATATTTGCTGCTTTTTTGTTTGTGAAACGAGAGAAAGGAAGCCGTTTCGGCCGTGTTATATATGTGACCTGCAATGCAACACTGCCCCCTGCTGTCACAAACTACTACGGCGGTCAGAGCAAAGAAAATCAACAGGATGATTCAATGAGTAGCGCAATTTATAAAATTATAAACTGTTTTACCTTTTTGACAAGACGGCCTGCTCCATTAACATCCGTGCGCACACAGGAATCCATTTTGTAGCGTCTACTAAAAGCTGAAGCTGCCTCGCGCGCTGTGAAATGTGACGTACTACGGGTACCCGAGGTGGACAAAAAAGCCTCGATAGAAGTCAAAGCACTCGATCTGTCGAAAACTCGGGTACTCTGTTAATGCACTAATATATATATATATATATATATATATATATATATATATATATATATATATG
>JBBPBX010010552.1:27030-51062 GCA_038048925.1 Garcialebias charrua
AAACCAAAAAGTAAAGTTTATTTTCTCCTAAAGTTCCAGCACTAGAGGAAAAATCCTCAACAATATTATCTTCATGACTTGGTTTACATGAAACACAAACAAACAAAATAATTCAGAAAACAATACAAAACTCTTTCTAGATTTCTGTGCCTGATGCAGATGATCTTGGACAGTTTCCCTCTACTGACACTGTTACCTATTTTATGTCTTATTTTCATTCTATAAATGCTCCGTGTGTTGTGCATGTCTGTGTCCATCTTTGAATCAATGAGGGCAGGTAATGAATGCAGGTTCCTTGACATTTCATGATACAGTACTGACATTAAACCTGTGTCTGACATTTAAATTACCCTTTGATTTATTTATTTATTTTGCAGACAGCTCCATCAAGGCTGTACATTAAGACTGATCGCACCTCTTTGTGGAAAGATGGACACATCCATCCATCCAGCCATCCATCCATCCTTTGTACTTTATGTTCTTTTCAACAATGTAGTCTTGGTTATGTATGACCACAGGGATAAAGTGACAGATAACTGGCTTTTTTTTCCAAGCAAAAGGAAATAGTTTGGCTGTGTTGTTCTAATTTGCAAAATGCTGATGTAAACTATCCAGAACATATAAACAATAAAAAATAAAAAAAAACGAACAACTCACTTCTATTTTGTAGTTAAATATGTTTAACTTCCTATAAGAGAGCTTTTACTGTTTAAAATTGAAAAATTAAAAATCAGGAGAAGGGTTGCAAGCCTTTTACACTGTGTGAGAAACAGTCGTGTACCTGGATTATCATGCAGACTGGATTAAAACTACACATCCCTTACAATGGAGAGTTGTTAGTGATTGACTAGATGCATGCTCAATAATCCAGAAAGATAAATCTAACAAAGTTGAGTCAGGTGCCCTGGACGGATTCTTTTTTTTAAATTTACATTTCATCTTTTATCCAATACAGTAGACTTCTTCAGTCTGAGGAGCTGCAATCAAACTCCGTCTCAGTGCAGCTCCTCAGACTGAAGAAGTCTCTTGGATAAAAGACTAAATGTTTCAACAAAGAAGAATCCATCCAAAGGACCTGACTCAACTTTTGTTTTTTAAGATCTTGGGGAAATGCTTTGGTCATTCACAAAGGTGTGAGTTTGAGGAAAACTGATGGAATTACTTAAAATGCATAGTAAGTATTAGAAATCTCAATCTGAGACCTTCTCAGTTCAAAGTTGTTGTTTTTTATGTAAAAGGCTTCACATGCATCAAAACATCTATCTTGTCCGTCTAAAATATAAAAAGAGGGTCTCTTTGTCAGGCTCTGTCCCTGTCTGTTTCTTTATGTTTGTTTGTGTTCCCCTCCTGTCATACTTTTGTTATTCTGATCTTTGTGATTTCTGTTTCCTGTGTACCTCATTCAGTCTCTGTCATTTCCCACTCACTCTTCAGTCTGCCTCTCTTGTCTCAAGCCTTCAGTCTTAATCATTCACGCCTGTCATCAGCTACCTGCCCAGGTGCTCTCATTACTCTTCTTCTTCTTATTTGAGTTTTATGGCGGTTGGCAAACAACATAAAGGTGCATTACCGCCCCCTTCCAGATTGGAGTACGGACTAGACGGTTTTGTACACTATACAAAGCGCTCAGGCGTCTTAGAACACCCTAACATCCAACAAACTATTACCCTTACGAAAATCCCTAAAGTGTGTAAAGAGTAAAGTGCATCAAAGCCCCTCCACCAAACAATACTACTACTCCATCGGACCACAGTTAAGTCATGGGTTGAGATACCTCATGTTCAGACGTACCCTCACCTTGTCTCAATTCATCATGAATTCTCTCCTAAGACAACTCCTTAACATCAAAGAATTTTGCAGCAGCCTTCACTATGATTTTGATGTTTTCAGTTTTAGTTTTCGCCTGTTCAGAGCAGTTTATAACGTATGCAATGAACCGAATCAACCGTTCGATCGTGATATTACTCTGACCACGTTCAGGTACGCTTGGTTTGTCAACAGTAGACGTTGAAGAAACATCGCGTTTGGCCACTCGAACTGCTTCTGCGCACGTAAGTTTCTTATCTGTCTTAACTTTCTGAATTTCAGCAGCTTCTTTTCGTTTCACACATCCTGCATAAGCTGCAGAATGACCTTCTCCACAATTACAACACGACATCGGAGTCTCTCCACAATCACCATAAGAATGGTCCCCCCCCATATCTACTACAACGACGTTTACTCCTACAAACATTAGCGATATGCCCATACCTCTGACACCTATAGCACCTAAGAGGCGGTGTGACATAAGCCTTCACACTGAAACACAAGTAGCCAATCATGGTCTTATCTAGCAAAACACTGTCCCGGAAATATAACAGGATGGATGTACTATCCACTTTCACCCCATTACGATAAGCCGGTAAATGTTTTAAATTCGCAATTTCCCTTCCTTTTATGACCTTCTTTAATGCCTCCAAGTCCTCTCCAACAGGAATCCCTGAAATCACTCCTCTTGAAACATTCACTTTCCCCCACAATCTTCCTGTCCAGCACTACTTTATCACACACCGTTTGTAAGTCCAAAGCCTTGTCCTTCTGTTCAGCATGTCTACAAACGATAAGGAGGTTACCACCCCACAACACCTTAGCTAGTTCAACATCACCCACAGCGCGCTTTAAACCTTTTGAAAAAGCAACAGGGCTTACCCTAAGCAAACCTTGGTCTGCCTTAAACCGTAACACAACTTTACATTTGTCCAGCAGTACCTTTTTCCTAATGTCAACACTGCTTTCGTCAACCTCAAGATACAGTTTACCTGAAGTTAAACCCTGTTTTTCACCCCCATCGTGGTCCGCTCACAATCCAGATTACTGTATGCCAAAAACTGCCACTTCTTCTCTCAGCAGCCTCAGCTCGACTTTCCGACGCTACTCCTCGTCCCTCTCATTACTCACTCTCCCTCTGTCTTATAAAAAGCCTTTCTCTCATTCACTCTTCATCCGGTCATTGTTCTGTTCACACAGACATCTTGGTCCTCTCCTCCTTGTTTACTCTGATGTCCTGTTCAGTCCTGTTCAGTCCTGTTCCTGTTTGCCAGAGTAAGTTTTTGCTGTCTCAACAGTATTTTGCTTTTCATTGTTTTAAAATCAATCATTTTTATTTTAAAACTCCTGCTTCACTATGGGTCTAAAACACGAGGATCGTGACACTCTTGTCCTTGAGATGTACCGGTAGGTGGACCACTGTCTTGTCCTGAAGTGCTGGTTCTCCTGTGTTGTTGAGCCATGCTTCTGTAGAGAGGTTGTTTAATTTCGTCTGAATCATCCTCGCTGCCCTGAACTGCAAACACAGCACCACTCAGCTTGTCCTCTGGATGGACCAGTCTCTGAGGGACCTGTTAGGTCTGAAATGCACAGAGATGTCATGTTTGGAGAAAATCCCTCAGAGTTTCTCAGATACTCCAGCAACATATGGAGTAATTGTGTTTGTTCCTTTTCCTTCCCTTCTGTCCTAAACTTCTAATGACAGAGGTTTGTGTTCTTTGTAGAACGGTGCAAATTTAGTGTGTACAAATAAATAAACAAATACATAAATAAATAAATATAATATCCAACCAGCCATCCAATTATCCAACCAACCTGCCATCCAGCCATTTAACCAAACAAACAACAAACCATCCAACTAAAAGACCAACCATCCAAAGAACCAACCATCCAACCAATGCGCAGCATTTATTGTGGTGATGAGTTGGTTCAAACAAATGGGAGGCTTGAACAAAAAACAAAAAATCTACTTTTTCTTGTTGTGGAAGATTCGGTTCAGTCAGGAGAGAAGAGTAGTTGTTAAATGTCCAGACTCACCATATCAATGTGGCCTTGAGCAAGTCTGAGAGGGTAAAGCTTTGTTTTATTGGTTTTTTTTTGTTAGTTTTTTTTATATTTTTTGCATTTTCGGGCGCTAGTGGCCTTTATTAGAGAGGGAGAGGGTGAAACGGGTATAGAGGGGGGAGACACCACAGAAATGAGCTCGTCGGGTCTGTGACGCGAACCCTCGACGCCTGTGGAGAGGCTCAGCCTCCAGCATATGTACCGCCCGCTTTATCCACTGCACCAAAGCGGCGGCACCTTTGTTTTATAGTTTTTTTAAATAATTTTCACCACCAGGCTGACTGCACTGGTGAATTGAACAAAACAGGAAGTGCATAGCATTTCCTCAGACGCTCCTCCAGCTTAATACAATTAATTACTGAGGCTAAATGATTGGAGCTACATTAATGTTTGTCATTAATTAACTGTCAAAGCCCTGATGTTTTGGGTCAAATGTGCAAACCAGTTGTCAGGAAAAGTGAATACAGCAGTCATTTGTCATCTTTTGCATGTTAAATGGGGCAATGTGGTATCTTCAAATAAACTGAGACCATTTCTGCTGCACTTCAACAAGTGTAGATAAAAGGGTAACAAAATAGGATTTTGTGCTCGCACAGCTGTAAACTGTCATCTTTACACCAGGAGAAAAACACACAGAGCCTCTTCTGCAGCTGGTACCAGTTTTTTCTTGTAGCTTGCAAACTTCTTATTTTGTCATGTTCTTTAAAGTGTGTGCAAATCAGTGGGACTGTGTTTCCAGCCAGCCTGAAAGCAGGAATGATTTATTCAGTGTTTTACGTTGAGTAGACAGGCTGTCTAAAAACTGCAGGTGGAACTCTGTAAAAAACAAACAAAAAAAAACTAGAAATCCTCAACCACAAACTTGAAAACGCAGCTGGTTTTGCTGAATAAATGTCTTGTAAGACCTTTTTTAGTTTACTCAAATATGTAAAGATGTAAACCAACTGTTTTTACTTTGTAAATGTATTTCTTTTTAATCACCCACCGCATAAAATATAATGTAATAGAGTGTGATTATTGTTTATCTGTCTGTTAGCAATAGGCCTATGTCATGTCATGGCCCAGTGGACAGATTTTAATGAAACTCTCAGGAGGTGGCTATTGGATATATATCTACAAGAAATTAAATTTCCGAGTCATCCAGAGTCAAGGTGGTTGCCATGGTTTACCTTAGCAAGCACAAGAAAGGCCACAAACCAGTTACTTTTACAGATATTAAGCCAAAATTGGGTTTGCTCACAGCTGAGAGTCATACCTCACACATTTCTTGAGGGCTAACAAATCCTGCAATGTATCATGTTCTTTCATTCATTCCACCTTTATTTATACAGGCTAGTCTCACTGAGCCACGAGGACTCATTTACAAGAGAGACCACTTCCAGACAGGACATATAAAGTACAGACAACAATAAACTACAGTAAAAATGCTGTTTAAAAACAAGAGTACTGTAGTATATAAAATAATAAATCAGCATACCGTAAAACAGGGTGAAATACTAAAAACATGAACATATCTGCCTTAATTTTTCCATTGACATTGTCAAATATTTGAAACCCCTTAAAGAAATGAAGGAGGACAACTTCAGTTCCTGTTGCAAGGTGTTCCAGGTTGCAGGAGCTGAGTAGGAAAATACCTTTTTGCCAAGTTCAGTCCGCACTCAGGGAACACTGCAGGTAATGATGTCCTGAAAGCACATGTTGTAACTACTGTATTCTGACGGCATGACATGTGGGAGGAGATATAAGAAGGTAGCAGATGAAAATGAACCAGTGTGAGAGCCTATGTGTAGACAATGATGACCAATGAGTAGAGTGCAGTGATGCGATCATGTCTAGTGCTATTTTTAAAACTTGAACAACAACAAAAGTCTAAAACATTGTGTCCCCCCCCCAGTTAACATAAACTTAGTTTAAACTGGCATGAAATTCAAAGGGTATTGTGCATGGGCTAAAAGTATGCTTGATCCTTCATGTTATGTGTTTTTGTGAATGAATGAAAAGTCTCATAAACTCAATCTGACAGGAGTGGATCAGTCTATTAGAACTGAGTGAAGACTACAGGAGGACCTTTATTCCTAAAGTGGAAGGAAAATGTGAATGTAAATAAAGCTGCAGATAAACCTACCGTACACTACAATACACAACACTATTTAAACTGGTTATAACCTCCAAACTGAATGTACTGCCATGTCTCTTAAGAATAACATTACATTAAGTGTTCTGATTACATATAAGTCTGGGAGGAACAGAATCAGAGTTGTCTTGATTCCTGAGGCGATATAGCCTACCTCCTGCAGGACCACTTTGGATTTCTTGAAAATAAATAAATAAAATAAATCCTAGTTCAAGTTTCTTGGAGCAACTGTATCATCACTCTCAAATAACAATCTGAACTGAGAACTTCTTAATGCTCCTGATAATCTCATTGATTGGATGAGACTGTTTGTCACTATTGAAATAAGATCAGCTAAAAATCCATTCATAGTTTCAACATGTTACATATAGAGGAGTAATGCATGCTTCATATAAAAGCTAAAGCACATTTTTGTTCATTTAAAGAGCATATAGTGAAAAACTATGTTTCATGTGTTTGCGTCTGCCAAGTGTCTGTACTTTATGCTTATTTAAAAGGCTAAATATTAGTACTACAGTTATTAGCTGCATTGTGTCAGCTCTTATTAGAAACAAATGTGTGTTTGTTCATCTTTTATTTCCATGGCAATTGGCAACAGAGAAATCAATTAACAAACAGAAAAAAGGCAGCCAGTAAATATTTTTATTCATAAGAACATTTAGAAAACTGAATACATCTTTGGTTCTACAATTTGACTTTGTTTACTGCATAGAATATGTACATAGGTGTATACATTTCTGCATTCATCTTAAAATTACAAACATTTTAGTTATTGTACAGTGGAACAAGACCTTATATAAAATCAACGAGTTAAAACAAATGCAGTGCAACAGACACAGTTCTTGCTTTAATTTCATGAGGATTTCATAATACACATTCAGATTTCTTCTACATTTTAAATATGTTATCATAGTGATGGAAGAAAATATGCATCTTGTAAATAATACATACACATATACACAGTGAAGATTATCTATGTAAGACATTAAATGAAATAGGCTTTGTTAGAAAAGGCACTTTTATTATTAAATACTATACGATATGCAGTATATCTGCTATACATAGCATTATTTGTGTCCACTCTGGGACAATAACAATAAAATAAAACCAGATGTGAACAAAGAGGCTAGTAAGAATGAAACCAGGGTGCTTGAGATAACAAATTAAAATGCTCTTATTAGTTGAAATTTGCACAGAGAATAAAAAAGAGTGGAAGCTAACAGGCCAAAGTAGAGAGACAGACATGGTTTGTGTGTAGTGATTATCTCTGCAGACCTTTAGTGCAGATATAGTGTGGTTTGTGCATCTGTTTGTTAACTGTCACCATGGTAACTGATGTTTCAGTGTGACGGCTTGAAGGGGGTGACCTTGTCTTTGAAAAGCCCGCACAGCTGTATCCAACTCCCTTTCTCTATTTCTGTCTGTTTCAATCTGAGCCAGCTGCCTCCCTGTCGACCAATCCCAACACACACACACGCACACACACGTCAGGATACCAGACAGAAAAAAAGCTGGCATCTTCACCTTCTCTAAAACAGCCGATGTGTTTCTGCCTCCTACTCCCAACGACTTTCTGTGAAGTGACATACAAAAGGGACACGCGGTTGTCGGGTGTTTCTGTTACTGGGACCTGAAGCAGGAGGAGCAGGTCCCGCCTCGGTCCTTCTCTAACTGGGGGGTGATGGTGTCAGGAACTTCTGACTGGAGCATGTCATTCTCGCTCGCAATGATGTGTTTCACCAAGCAGTTGGCTGCCTCGTCAATGTTGATGTTCTCCTGAAAAACAGGGAGGGAAAATGGAAAGAAAGGGAAGGGAGAGGGGAGGGGGGTGGAAGGAGAGGATTATTTGACTTGATGTAGACAAAAGAGGACAAAATGTTCCTGTTATAAAGTTCTGAACAAGAAGCCAAACGGGGGTGATGTAATCGACTGGATCTTGACTAAACTGAGGAGACTGAAGAAGCATGACTCAGCATCAGTGGTATAAACTTAGAGGGGGCATTTTCAAATATACACAGAAGAAATAACTAAAAAATAAACTATTGAAAAAACATCATACAAGTATGGTGATTCTATAACTTTGTCATGGATTGTAGTAATATGATAACTGGTAGTAAAATTAACTAAACTCAAATTGAATATGGAACCCCATGGGCGTAGCCAGGATTTTATGACAGGCAGTTTGTTTAAAGGAAAAGTGGACCTGGAAAGAGCAACACGCCCCGGTGGTTCACTGGAAGCCCGTCGGGTTGCCACTCCAAACTTTATCTCGACTCGGGTTCAATCCTCACTTGGTTGAACTTATTTTACGTTTGTCTTTTATTGGATTAAAAAAAAAGGAGTTTGTGTTGTGCCTGTGGTTAACACAAACTCCTTTTTTTTTTCCAATAAAAAGGCTGAATATAGGAGGATCTGCAGTGGAAGTGGTCTCCAGCTAAAAGTATTGTACTTAAGTGTGCACCTGAACGAAAACCTCAGCTGGGGCAACAACACCACCAGCCTGATCAAGAAATCTCATCAGAGACTCTACTTCCTCAGACGGCTGAGACGAGCTGGTCTGAGAAGCTCAGTCTCCTCCTTCTACAGGTGTGCAGTGGAGAGTCAGAGTCAGAGTCAGAGAGAATTTATTGTCATTTGCACCGCATGTAGTACATGTGTTGAAAACGAGATTATGTACACAGGGTCCCAGTTACATCCAACAACAAATGCAAGAGAAAAACAATAATAACATCTAGGATTAACTAAGAGAGACATCAGCTAGTAATACACTAAGCCCTAATGTAGTAGAAAAACATCATTATAAACAGCAGCACGAACATGAGCAGATGGTCACAGATGAACGCAGATAGTCACAGATGAACGCAGCAACAAGAAACAGATCAGTATCAACATGATGTGACATTTTGCAGTGTTTATTCTTATTATTTATTTATTCATGAGTCTGACAGCCTCAGGGTAGAAGCTGTTCCTCAGTCTAGTGGTTCTACATTTGATGCTCCTCAACCTCCGTCCCGAGGGGAGTGGTGCAAAGAGTGAGTGTGCTGGGTGAGTGAGGTCTTTCATGATGCAGGTGGCTCTTTTTCTGCATCTGGAGGTGTAAATGTCTGTGATGGTGGGGAGACTGACTCCCACAGACTTCTGTGCAGCCTTCACCACTCTCTGTAGAGCTTTCCTCTCTGCAACTGTGCAGCCTCCATGCCACACGTTGATGCTGGAGCACAGGACGCTCTCCACTGCACACCTGTAGAACGAGGTGAGGACTGAGCTTCTCAGACCAGCTCGTCTCAGCCGTCTGAGGAAGTAGAGTCTCTGATGACCTTTCTTGATCAGGCTGGTGGTGTTATTGCTCCAGCTGAGGTTATCATTCAAGTGTACACCCAGGTACTTGTAGCTGGAGACCACCTCCACCGCAGATCCACCTATATACAGTGGGGTGTGGGTGTGTTTGTTCCTTCTGAAGTCCACAATCATCTCCTTCGTCTTCTTCACATTCATGTGAAGGTTGTTCTCTTTGCACCAGCTCTCCAGATGTTCCACCTCCTGTCTGTAGCTGGATTCATCATTATCTGTGATGCATCCCACCACAGCTGTATCATCTGCAAACTTAACAATATGACAGCCTGGATGTGTGGCTGTACAATCATATGTGAGCAGAGTGAACAGAAGAGGGCTCAGCACACATCCTTGAGGAGAGCCAGTGCTGAGGGTGATGGTGGAGGAGGAGAAGTTGTGGATCTTCACGGACTGTGGTCTGTTTGTTAAGAAGTCTAGTACCCAGTTACAGATGGAGGGGCTTAGTCCAAGTGTGGATAGTTTGTCTATCAGAGTTTGGGGGATCATGGTGTTGAAGGCAGATGTGAAGTCCACAAAGAGCAGACGCACGTATGAGTCCTTCTGATCCAGGTGGGTGAGAGCAGTGTGGACCACAGAGGAGATGGCGTCCTCTGTTGATCGGTTCTCGCGGTATGCATATTGATGAGGGTCCTCGCTGATGTTGACGGTTGTCTTGATGTGGGACATGACCAGTTTCTCAAAACATTTAGCGACTATCGGGGTGAGAGCCACCGGTCTATAGTCATTCAGACCAGTCACTGTGGAGCTTTTTGGGACTGGGATGATGGTGGCAGTCTTCAGGCAGGTGGGAACTGACTCCAGTGAAAGTGAGGTGGTGAAGATGTCAGCCAGCACCTCACAGAGCTGGTCCGCACATTCCTTCAGAACTTTCCCTGGGATGTTGTCTGGACCCGTAGCTTTATGAGGGTTGATCCTTCTGAGACTACCTCTCACTTCTGCTGCGGTCACTTTGAGGTGCTCCTCGTCTGGTGATGAGGTGAGTCTGGTGCTAGTTGGTCTGTTTGGATCATCAAAACGTGCATAAAACTTATTGAGGGCATCAGGCAGGGATGGGTCCCTGGGGCATTGTTTGCTTTTGCCCTTGTAGTCTGTTAAGCATTTGATGCCCTGCCACATGCTCCGTGGATCATGTGAGGTGAACTGTCCCTCGATCCTCTGTGCATACGCGGCTTTGGCCTTCTTTATGCCATCATCCAGTTCTCTCCTGCACTTTCTCAACTCCTCAGTATCTTTAGACTTGAATGCAGTGTCCCTGGCTGCCAGCAGGGTGCGGACATCCTTATTTAGCCAGGGTTTTTGATTGGGGTAAAATTTAACACACTTTCTTATGGATACATTTTCAGCACATGTACTGATGTAACCCAGGACTGAGGAAGCATAAAGTTCCAGGTCAACTGAACTTCCATTCGTAGCTGCCTCTTTGAAGACAGACCAGTTTGTGTTTTCAAAGCAGTCTCTTAGCATGGGGGAACTATCTTGGCGCCACGATGTGATCACTCTTTGTTCCGGCTTCGAACGTCTGAGTGGGGGGAGCTGTCTAGGGACCAATAACAGGGAGCGATGGTCGGAAGCCCCGAGCGGTGGGCGTGGCTTCGCCGTGTACGCCCCCTTCACATTCGTGAAGACCTGGTCTAGTGTCTTATTTCCTCGTGTTGCTGTGAAAACGTGCTGATTGAAGGTTGGAAGGATGACACGTAAATCTACGTGATTGAAGTCCCCGGAAACAATGAAAAACCCCTCAGGATATTTACACTGCAGCGAGGTGAGTAAGTCATGAATTTCTCCCTGGGCGTCGTTGGCATTAGCATCGGGTGCTATGTAAACATTGCTTATTATTATTGCTGAATAGTCGCGGGGGAGGTAATGTGGCCGACATCTTATTGTTAAAAGCTCCACAGCAGCTGAGCAGATCCTGCTGATAACGGCACAGTTCGTGCACCAGTCTTTGTTAACGTAAATGCAGACGCCTCCGCCTCGCGTTTTCCCCGTAGTCTCGATGCACCGGTCCGTTCTGAAAAATAGCTTATTATCCAACTCATAAACAGAGTCAGGAGTGTCTTCATTGATCCATGTTTCCGTGAGGCAAATCACCGAGCATCTCCTCATCTCCTCCGACGTTGTTACTCTCAGACGAAGCAAATCCATCTTGTTGTCGAGCGAGCGCACGTTGGACAGGAAAAGAGCCGGCATCGGGGGTCTCCCGGTTTTAGCGTCTGCCCGCAGTCTCGTCATAATTCCTGCTCGACAGCCACGCTTTTTCCCTCGAGAGCACCGCTTTCTTTTCTTTCCTCCGGAGCGCATCTGCTTCCAGAAAGATGATCTAAGCAGATCCAATCTTCCGAGCTCTGATAGAAACATTGTTTAGAATACTGCAAGTGTGGGAAGGGTTTAAAATGCTTATATAAACTACTACTTACTACTTGTACTACTATTCACACTTGATGGTTTTTCCACTTATCAAGGGGTTTCGGGCTACGGATCCCCCGTGATAAACAAGGGGGTCCGTGTACATTCAGGCAGTTCATTTTTTTGTTTGAAACAAAAAATGAAAAAAACAAAAACGCACTTGTTTTTTTGTTTATGTATAACAGATTAGTAGTAGAGAATTTTTAACAGAATACATTAGAAATAAAGGGTCACAATAAATAGTAACTTAGGCATCTAAGCAGCATGCATGAACGTGGCTTAAATTTGTGTTAAAATTGTGAAACTAAAATTATCTCATTTTGCAAGAGTGTAAGTGTGAACCTCCACAAATTATATTTTCAATCAGCCTTCATTGAGTTACTCTTTTAATTTCTTGCAAACAAATATTTTGTACACAACAAACACTATTAAAGCAAAAATAAATCATGATCATTACACACTTTGAATAAATACATCTTTATGTAACTGAAGTGCTGCAATGTGAAAGCAGCTCTGTGTGCAAGTCCTTACTGGTTCATCCCTGCCACTGCCACGGGCACGTCTGCATCATCCTGATATTCCATCGGAGGATTCGGACAATTGCACTGCTTCAGGTAGTTGTGCAGTAAAGCTGTAACAATAATCACTTTGCAGCATCTTCTTGGCTCGAAACAAAGCGTTTTCCATCAACATACGCTCAACCATCCCTCTTGTGCAAATACGAGCTCTGTTGTATCTTTGTTGCTCAGCTGTGAATAAATATGTACTCTGACCATATCCACTGTCACCAAGAAGTAGTTCACTGTGCTGTCCTCTGTCAAACTGAGCATACAACAAGGAGTTCAGAAAAATCCTAGAATCATGAGTTGCATCTTTCCAACGATCAACAATGTTTGAACTTTTCTAACGGTAATTGGGTGTGCATACACCCTGAACATTGATGGAAAACCAGTTCTTACAGTTCCTGTACACCTCAGCATCAGGAGTTGATGGACACTTCATGGCAACATGACATCCATCTATACAGCCAGTCACTCCTGGAAAGTGTCCATATTCATAGAAACACACTTTATAGTTGATTTGCTCAGCAGGATCAGGGAATTTGATGGGCAGGCTTCTTTCTCAGTTCAGAAATGGCTCTGCAGACTGGACTAGTCTACACACAGATGCTTCATGGCATCACACAAACTACCAGTTTCATGAAGAAAGATCCCAGATGCCAATAATCTCAAAGTCAGAACTCAGGAGAGAACTGGTTACAATTAACAAGTTAATAAGTTAATAACAGGTTTCTCTTTGATTCAGAGAGAAAAGTCTAGGTTCAAGCAAAGTGATTATTTCCAGTGTATTTACTTTGTACATGGTCTCAGAATATTATTTCATCTAAGAGATCACTGTATGACTCCTATCCACAAGTGCTCTCCTGGATGGCCTCTGCAGTGTATATTGGTCTTCATTTAGATATTCTAAATACAAAGTACTCCATGCTACCAAATCAGCTGAGCTCCCTTTCACAAACAATACTAAGCAGAAGTTAAACCTGCCTCTTTGAAGGACTGTTTAAAATTCAAATTTAGTGACAGAGTAGCTCTGATCACCTTCTTGCAAATGGTTTGTTTAATACAGAACAGACTAAACCTGCGACTATATTAAGAAAAGGCTGTACAAGGGAGTTAAACCAGTTCAAACAGTAGTTTTGTCTGGAACTAGTCTTAAGTGACTAATGTTGTTTTAAATGAACCCATGTGCTGGCAGACAGGAGATTCCAATGTAAAAATAAATAATTTATATTTATTTAAACAGAAACAAAACAAAAGGTGACGTGGCAGCAAAAACTTACTTGGAGTGATGAAACGACACCTGGAACAGACAGGACAGGCTTGGAAGCACAATCCACAGACAACCAGGAAACACAAAGACACTGAACTTAAAGGGACACTAACAGACGAACGCTTGGGGTGATTGGGATTAGAAGCAGGTGAAGGAAGGAACTGGCACATGAAGGAAAAAGCACTGGGGAAGTCTGGACACAGGAACATAAACACAAGAATCTAAAGAAAGAACACGACAGACATAGATTCTCACATTGTCTTGTCTGTGAAACCCGACCCAAAGTTTTGTAGTGAAATCTGTGCTCAAAGCTGTGGTTTCTTAGAATAACAAAATAGGTTTAAGTAATACACAACTTTTCATGCTTGTGTAGTTTGTTTAGTTGTTTTATTACTACTAAGTGTTTGTGGAAATTTAGTATAAGTTGAATAAATGTTGACATGCACTCATTATTTGAGTCGCAGCAACCTAAACCCTTAACTAAGAAATTAGTTAACAATTACTACAGAGCTAAAAGTTCATACTTCAGCCAGTATAAACACTTTCTTTTTCTTTTTCCTTCAGCCGCTCCTTTTAGAGGTCACCAAAGTGAATCATGTCTGTCTCCATCTCCATCTAACCATCCAGTACTGTATGTCCACTACCCCTCCTCTGAACATGTCCAAACAGCCTTTAAAACTTTTTCTACAATCATGAGCTGTATCTCTAATACTAATTTTTATCCTACCATTTTGCTGACTCACAAGCCATACATGAAAGTTCTCTCTACCATTTTTAAATCTTCCATTCCACTGTTGCAGCTCATAAATCTTTCCTGATGCTTATCTCCATCCACTCTACCAGCCTGCACTCTTTTTTTACCTCTTATTGCTGTAAATGGCTTACCCCAGGTAATAGAATACATAAACTAACTTCTTCAACACCTCCTCTTGTAGTTTCACTGTTATACCAGTCTTAGTCTCTTGCTTCTTCTGACTTTTGTTCCTCTTCTCTCCAGAGCATCCCTCCACCTCTCCAGGCTCTCTTCAACCTGCTTCCTGCACTCTCTATATAGGTCACACAAGTCACCTGCAAACATCATGGCCAAGACTCCCACCTGATCTCATCCTTCAACCTGTCCAACTCCACTGTCAACAAGGTTGAGCTCAGAGCTGATACCTGATGTAATCCCACCTCCACCTTTGTTTGCACATTTCACCACTACATTGTCCTTGTATGTGTCCTGCACTGGCCTCACATACTTCTTTGCCGCACCTAACGTCCTCATACAGTTCCACAACTCCTCTATTGATACCCTATCATTGGCTTTCTCTAGATCCATGAAGAGACAGCGCGACTCATTCTGACCTTCATCATACGTCTCCATCAACCATATCAAAACATATGTGATGTCTTACACATATGTCAATTTTTGACCTGGCTTCAACAACTGTTTCCTATGTCTTCATGATATGGATCACTAATTTTACCCCACTGTAGTTACAACAACTCTGCACACCCACCTTGTTCTTAAAAATCTGCACTGGTACTCTTGCTCTCCATTCTTCACGCCTCCTATCACTCCCTAGAATTGTGTTCTGGTTTGAAAGCACACTGCCCTCTCACCTGGTCATCTCCATTCCTCCACTGGTATCACATCTGGAACACTCCTCATCCTCTTCATAGCTTCCCTCACTTCCTCAAATGGCAAATATCAAAATAAGAAGAATTGGAAACTTTGAATAAAAGTCTGGCTAGAGATCAAATAAAGAAGTTGGGAAAGTATGCATAAGCACACCTTCCTAACAAGTAAGTGTTGTTGAGTAGTAACCAATCAAATTTCACGAAATACTCAGAGGATCACATGCACCTCCTTAAACTACCACTGCCTTTCTGTTCGACTAAAGATATATCCTTGTCAAATATGCTGGTGAAGATTCTCAGTCGTCCAGGACATGATGAAATCAAAAAAGGCGTTCAATACAGGATCAACTGGACTTTATTTGTTGCAGAAAACGTTTCGACTTCTGTCCAGAAGGATGGATACGTGGATGATACCTGTGTCAAAATCCAAGCCAGGGAGGTGGAAGCGTTCACCAGACACATTAACTCTGTTGATAGGGGTTGAACGAGTACATAATTTTTAACCTCGACATTAACATAAAAAAACTCGAACGACGCTCGAGTAGCCGATGACGTCACAGTGTCTTACGATGCAAAATAAATAAATAAATATAAATGCCTAAAAACGTCTTTACAAAAAGAAAAAAAAAGACCAACAAAGCATTGGGAGCATTTATTATGCTCCTATCATTTATCATACTGCACATAAGTCACAGGAAAAACAAAACTATTAGTTATATTAATAATATTAAAAGTGAAAGTATAAGGCGATGAAAACCGAAACTTAAAAAACAAATGGGGCCACAGCCACACCGCACCACCGCCTGCAGCTGTGCAATTTAGGTTTACTTTTAGAGATTGTGTTTATAGATTTTTAATAGCTCTAGAGAGATGAATATTTGTTTCTTTTTCTTTGTGAAACGAGAGAGATGGAGCCGTTTCGACCGTGTTATATATGGGACCTGCATTGCAACACTGCCCTCTGCTGTCACAACAATCTACTACGGTGTTCATAGCAAAAGAACGTCAACAGGATGTTTCAATGAGTGGCGCAATTTATAAAATTATAAACTGTTTTACCTTTTTGACAAGACTGGACCAGCTTCATAGATCCGTGCGCACAAAGGAATCCATTTTGTAGCGTCTACTAAAAGCTAAAAGCTACCGCGCGCTCTGTTTTTATCACGTGATGACGTCACTACGGGTAGTCGAGGTGGACAAAAAAGCCTCGAAAGAAGTCAAAGCACTCGATCTGTCGAAAACTCGGTTATTCTGTTAATGCACTAGTTGATAACAACATCAAGTTCACCAGAGAGTAACGACAATAAGCTGCCTTTTTTGGACTGTTTGGTGCATATGGAGGAAGATGACAGTCTCAACATTGAAGTTTACAGAAAACCAACCCACACAGACCAATATCTCCTGTTCGACTCTCACCATCCACTGGAGCACAAACTTTCTGTCATCAGAACTTTACAGCATCGGGCAGAACACATCCCCACAAGGACAGAAGGGAAGGAAAAGGAACAGAAACACATCAAAACATCTCTGCAAACATGTGGATATCCCAACTGGGCGTTTGTCAAGTCAGCAAGGAAATCTGTTAAACACAATAATGAACAGAAAAAGTCTAACAGACGGAAAAACATTGTCATTCCTTATGTTGCTGGAGTCTCAGAGAATTTCAGAAGGATTTTCAACAAACACAACATCCCAGTACACTTCAAACCCAGCCGGACTCTCAGACAGAGGCTGGTGCATCCGAAGGACAGAACCCCCACACACAAACAGAGTGGGGTGGTTTATGCAGTCCAGTGCAGCGAAGTCTGCTCAGACCGTTACATCGGAGAAACGAAACAACCTATCCACAAAAGAATGTCTCAACATAGGAGAGCAACCTCCTCTGGACCAAAGGTGGGCACCGCTAATTAAAAAATTAGTTCCACAATTTCTAAAACGCTTATTAATTTTTTTAGGTCCACAATTTCAAAAGCACAAATGTCTTATGAAAATTAGGGGAAGCTAATCTAATCCGCTATTTATATATTTATATATTATATATATATATATATATATATATATATATATATATATATATATATATATATATATATATTTATATATAGCCGGCAGCGTTATCAATATTTGCACTACACTGCCAACTGTAAAGTAACAAAAATGATCCTAAAAGGATGAAATTACAAAAATCAAAGGATTTATTTAATACTTTACGTACATATATTCTATTGGGCCACGAAATTAACAAAAAATAGAATGATCTTTTAATCCCTAAAACCACGTTTAAATCTCAAATACACAGGTGTGTCGCCACCGCATTTATACATAAAAGTAACCCAAATACATGAAACTAACAACTCGCCGTCGAATGGTCGACACAAAACACACAATAAACTCCTCCGGCCACGTTAATTTGGCTTGAAACAGCGGTGTTATTTACGGATTTCATTAGTAACCCAGCACTACCGGTGTAAGAGGCAGACACAGCGTCTATAGGTAATCAACAGATTTAATGAAAAGTAACCCAAATACATGAAACTAACAACTCGCCGTCGAATGGTCGACACAAAACACACAATAAACTCCTCCGGCCACGTTAATTTGGCTTGAAACAGCGGTGTTATTTACGGATTTCATTAGTAACCCAGCACTACCGGTGTAACAGGCAGACACAGTTAGCGTCTATAGGTAGTCAACAGATATAATGAAAAGTAACTAAAATACATAAAAATAACGACTCACCGTCGAATGGTCATCACAAAACACACAATAAAATCATCCGGCCACGTTAATTTGGCTTGAAACAGCGGGTTATTTACGGATTTATGAAGACACCGAGCGCAGCCAGCTACAGAATTAGCCCCTGAGTTCAACTATGACCCGGAAGTTGTCAAGATGGAATAGTCCATTTTTAGTAGGGGGATAAAGAAATCGACCGTTTTTTTTATTGCGTATTTAATGATCGTTTTCATCGTAACTATAATTATTTTTATGTTAAATGTACATTAACAAGCATGAGCAATGTTAGTGATGTAGGTGACTGCACGGGGCGAGGCGGGGCCGGGGCCACTGCTGAAATGGGACCCCCAGGCATTTACCTACATGGTAGAGCCCAGTCTGTTCTCAGCTCTGCCCCCCTCCCCCTCACACCCTTTCCTCCTCTGCTGTTTACGTGGGGAAAAAGGTAAAAAACAAGCAGCATAAAAGCTTGTAAATAAGTTTATTGGTTTTTACTGATAGATAATTAGTTATTAGCGGTACTGCATTTTAAATAAAAATAGCATAAATCCGCTTATGAATTATAAAAGTTAGTCAATTCACAAAAACGCTGACAAAAAGTTTAGGTCCACTGTAAGCGGAATAGCGCTTTAGCGCTCTCTAGCGGTCTGTGCCCACCACTGCTCTGGACAAAACTCAGCCGTTCACCTCCACCTCACGGACAAGGGACACTCCTTTGAGGACCAGAATGTTCCAATTTTGGACCGAGAACACAGATGGTTTGAGAGGGGGTAAAGGAAGCTGTGTATGTTAAGAGAGAAAAACCTTCTCTTAACAGAGGAGGAGGTCTGAGATTTCAACTGTCTAAGACTTATAACTCAGTTTTGGATTTGATTCCGAAACGTTTTACACCGGATGGGAGCAGGGATGCCTTGTCTGTAAATTAGACTAACAAAGTTCTCTGAGTAGCCTCTGTTGTTGTTTGGGAGGTGTTGTTTGTCAATTTACATACAGTTTTGTGTCTTCTAACAGAGACCTCAAGGGAACCTCCTACTGTTAAGGTGTGATCTTTCAATTTACATGTATGTGTTACAAACCCCCTTTTGTTAAGCTGGGATGTGTCGTTTTGTCAATTTAAATAGAATGGGCATGTTAGTTAATTTGTGGTGTTATTTCAGTTTCCAATTTCATATGTTGGTGCGTGACTTGTAAGCCTGTATAAAACTTCTCGTTCTCACAGCTTCCATTCAGAATTGAAAAAGACTTCTGGACAGAAGTCGAAACGTTTTCTGCAACAAATAAAGTCCAGTTGATCCTGTATTGAACGCCTTTTTTGATCCTTGTCAAAATAAAAACACTTTATAACACGTCCTCTGTTCCTTCTCTGTAGCTTCTTTACCCTCCCTGTGCACGGAGTACAGAGTGTGTACTGAGGTGTTCGAGATAACATGTTGAGAGTAATTCTTCTGGCAGGTAATTTAGGCTCTGAATACATCAGAGATTATGCTGAGCAACTACAGATTCCTGCAGCTCATTCTGTTCAAAGACAGACTGAATATATACACAGATGGCATTTGAGGCATGCACATTACTTAACATTCATGGCCCATTACTGTTTGTTTCATGGCTACAAATATAACTGCTGAGGAGCATTACAGCAGGTAGATGTAATAAATCATAAACACAAAGCAACAAGCTGCCCCTGTGAATACTAAAAAAGTGGTGGAGGTTTTCCCAGGTTGAATGGTGTTCTTAAAAATCATTGCATTTTCTATTCAGCTCTTTGATTAGTTTAATGTTTTGTCTTTCTGGACAGAGGGATGTGTTGAGGATGACCCTCAGCTATTATTACACCAAAATTGTTCCGTATCGGCAAAATTGACTGAGTTGTGCCCATTTTTGTGTTGGCTAGGATCAAATAACTTTGGGATAGAGTGTGTACTGATCCTTTCAGTAAAAAGAAAACAGAGTTTGTCACCCCTCCAATTAATCGTTTGAGGAAACGTTGAAGCAATATGAAAAAACAACAGAAAGCACATTGATTTAGTCTAACTCTGAATGCTAGGAAACGCCAACTACTACTTTCCTTCCCTCCATTGACTATGGTGATATTATTCACATGAAAGCTCCTGCAAGAACCCTGCAGATGTTGGACGCTGACTATCACAATGCACTAAGATTCATAACTGGCTGTAACTACCATACTCATCACTGCACCCAGTATTCACTGGTTAACTGGACATCATTAACTTCACACAGACTCTCTCACTGGTACATTTTCATCTTTCAATCATTTATTGGTCTGCTGCCTTCATACATCTCCTCCTACATGTCACTTTATCAGTGCAGCTACAGCGTGTGCTCTCAGGACACAATTACCTGCAGCGTCCCCTCAGTGCAGACCGAATTTGGAAAAAGGGCCTTCTCCTACTCCGCTCCTGTTTCCTGTAACACCTTACAAAACGATCTGAAGATGTCCACTTTGACCTCGCTAAGGGATTTTAAACAACTGTTAAGTTGAATTCAAAATCAATGTTCCTATTTTTAGTTTTATACACCGTTTCATAATGTAGCTTGTTTTTTTATTTCGTTTTATATAACTTCTTTTATTTATTTTTCATTTTATGGTTTTTATGGTTGTTTTATTGTTGTGTGTACATCATCTGTGGTTTTTGTATAAAACAGATCTCTCTTGTAAATGAGTCCTCCTTGACTCAATGAGACTAATCTGTATAAATAAAGTTTGAATGAATGGATGAATGGATATCCACCATTTATATAGGTAAATAGTGGTTCCCTTATCAGTCATGTCACTCGGTGCAACATAAATGCTATGGGAAATTGCACCCCGCACGATTACCTGAAGGAATACAATCACGCCTTTACGGCAGGGGCGTCAGCGTCACGCCAGAGACCCCGCCCTCTGGGTATTTAAGGCGCTGACGCCCATCCATCGTCCTCTTATTGCCCTTCACCTCGCTTAGACCTGAACTTTCTCTTCGCGGGACTTCTCTGTTGCTTCATCGCTTGATCAGAGGTGAGCTTGCTCCCTGCACAGGGCGTACAGAGAATTATTCCTGCGTACTACTGGGCTAGCGTCACACCGCTACCTCTGCTAATTGGTAGCAGGCTAGCCAGCGAAAGCGACGCAATGGAGGAGACGTCAAGAAAAAAAAAAAGGATTTTGGAAGGACTCGCTCGTTTTATCTCGGACATGCCTCCGGAGAAAGGAAAGCGAAAGACAAGACTTCCGAAAAAGACCAGCAGGGCGGCGAGCCCAACCTCGCACGCCTGCCCCAACGGCTGCGTTTTTTCCCTCTCGGCGACGGACACCCACGAGGCCTGTCCCATCTGCCTGGGGATGTTGCACGCAAAAATGGCGCTGGACGCACCCGAGTCTTGCCCACACTGCAGCCAGATGCTGGAGGCGGTGAGTAGGCACCGGGCAGACTTCGTCGCCAAGGCCATGGACGCTGCTGCGGCGCCAGCAGACCTGGACACTACTGAGCCTCTCACTCCCACGCCGGAGCTCGTTAGCATGGCTCTGGATGATAGCACCCGAGTCGAATGGGGCAACAGCCCAGATGTGCTAGCTCCCATGGTGGACTTGACAGTCGAATTCGACACTCGAGGCATGATGAACGAGGACGAGATCTCGATTTCAGCCACAGGTGAATTTTCTGCGGATGACACCGACGTTGAATACGAGGAACAAGGAGAAGACCTCTCGCACCCCGGCGCCTGTGCTCCCGGAGACTGACTTTTCCATCCCTGCTCTGTTCGACTTGAGTCACAGAGCAGCGTGGCCGGAGCCTCCACCTTGTCTATAGGTCACGAGGTTGGCAGAAACTTATTTTTATTCAAAGCAGCAGGCTGCCACGAGGCAAAAGATGCCCGGATTTCCTCACAGAGCTGACTCGCACCTGATCTCAGTCCAAAGCTCCCATGCTGCTGCCACTCTCGCAGTTCCTCAATGTGGATGGGATGGATGAAGCGGGAATAGCCAATGTGCCTCAAATGGAGGACACGCTGGCATCTCATCTGGCTCCCAAGTCATCCGGGACAAAACCAACTCTCCCTAGCAAAGCTTGTCGAGCCTCGGCTTCTCTGCTCAAGAAATGCTACAGAGCTCAGGGCCTCGCGGCGCGCGCAATGAACGTGTCCGCAATGATGCAAGCATACCTGGCTGAAAAACTGCAGGAGCTCCAGGTAACGACAGACAAGCAAGCTGCCGCCGACGTGCTGGATGAAGCCCGCAGGGCAACAGACTTTGTGCTCCGCATGATGGGGACAGCAGCTGTTGCACAAGGCAGAGGCATGGCTGAGGTGGTCATCGCACAACGCCATCTGTGGATGACCCTAACTGACCTCCCGGAGGGACAAAGAATTCCTTTTCTCCACCATTCGATAGAACCGACGGGACTGTTTGGAAAAGCTCTGGATCGAATTCAAACCAGGCTGGACCAGAGGCGCAAACAGGCTGAGGCTCTCCGGGTAGGCATCCCCAGAAGAGCCTTCGCCCCCCCCCAGGGAGTCAGCTGGGAGCAGAGCCCCGCAGCCTCGACACCACTCAGCCACACGTGCCCCACCGCAAAAGCGGCCGGCATACGAGGCCGAGCACCGGCAGAGACCACCGCCGGGCCCACCTCGGACCGAACACGCCTGGAGTAAAAACAGATTTGTTCCCCGCCAGGCGGTCCGACACAGAGCCTCCTCGGCGAATCGGGACACCAGACAGAAGCGTGCCTGATGAACCAGGCCCGCTTCTTGACTTTACACGATCACCCGCCCACGCTGGTACGGGAAATGATCTTTTCACGTCCAGACTTTGTTTGTAGCACGGTACAAAAAGCTGGTGACTTTGTTTCATGCACAAATCATGTCTTCTCTGCTGTGAGTGACATAAAGTCAAATATGTCGTTACACATAAGCACGAATAAAGTTAAAAAAACAGCCCTCTGTTTCTTGACTCAAAAAAACAACAACAAACAGAAAAGACGGTCCCCTCTATTCTTCCAGCCAATATAAAGGGCGGGGGCCATCATTCCCCCCTCCCTCGCGGCTCACGGGTGTTAGCCTAATCAATAAACCCCAGCAGGGTGCCTCGGTTATGTCTGCAACAGACAGGCCCAGAGGTGCCTGCAAGCAGGCCCGTCAGTCCTCACATAGACAGGTGAGACGGGTCACGTGTTCCAGTCCCCGCTCCGTTGTAAACCACGGGGCCGGCAATACACAAATCAAACAAACCCGTGACACGTCCGCGCTCCAGGGGTGCGCGCCGACAGAATCTGATAACCCACCTTCCTGGCCACCTATTCAACGGATGCCAGTAAGTGACGGGGGGGTCACGGCAGAAGCCCGCAGGCCAACACCAGTATCACACGTTCACAAAGACAGTTGTGATGAAACTGCAGCGTGTGTAAACACTCAGTGCAGAACAGGAATGGCACCAGGGCTAAATCAGACTCCTCTTCCCTTTAATCGAAGAGGACTGAACTTTCTGTCACCAACCAATCTAAAGTCTGCTCCGGGTGAAACACAGCTCCCCAGAGGTTCGTCAGCTCCAGGGCTCTGATGAGGCCGGAGACCAGTAAACCAGACCCAACAAGGAAACGGGCTGGAGTCAGGAGATCTGCTCGTTTACAAAACTTGCAACCCCTTCGAACCATGACTCTCAACAAAAAGAGGAAAAACAGACATTCTGTTCTGCTTTTGTCTAATAATGACAGCAGATTGCCTCTGCCTCCAAACACTCTCGATCAGAGTAGTATGGCAGTACATCTGCAGGAAGGCCCTCTCCCTAACGTGGTTGGCCTTCAAGGGACCACAGAAATCAGGGCTTTTGAGGGAGAGCTGGTTCCACCACCTGCTCCTCTCCAGGGACCCTCCACGTCACCAGAAGGAACAGTCTCGCCACTTAGGCTGAGAACTGTGGCTAATTTTAGCTTGGTGGTGGAGAGGAACAAACTGGTGGCCTCAGGCCTGCCCGAGAACGTGGTAAATACCATTCAAAACGCACGAGCTATGTCAACACAGTCTCTCTACGCCCAGAAATTGCGTATTTTTGAAGCTTAGTGCACAGAAAGAAATATTATTTCTT
>JBBPBX010010553.1:0-27095 GCA_038048925.1 Garcialebias charrua
GAGAGGAGGGTCCGTCGGATAGTCGAACCTCGGATTCAGGAGGAGCAGTGTGGTTTTCGTGCTGGTCGTGGAACACTGGACCAGCTCTACACCCTCAGCAGGGTCCTGGAGGGCGCGTGGGAGTTTGCCCAACCAGTTTACATGTGCTTTGTGGACTTGGAAAAGGCATTCGACCGCGTCCCTCGGGGGGTTCTGTGGGGGGTACTCCGGGAGTATGGGGTACCAGGCCCATTGATATGGGCTGTTAGGTCCCTGTACGACCGGTGTCAGAGCTTGGTCCGCATTGCCGGCAGTAAGTCAGGCTCGTTTCCAGTGAGAGTTGGACTCCGCCAAGGTTGCCCTTTGTCACCGATTCTGTTCATAACTTTTATGGACAGAATTTCTAGGCGCAGCCAAGGTGTTGAGAGGATCCGTTTTGGTGGCCTTAGAATCGCTTCTCTGTTTTTTGCAGATGATGTGGTCCTATTGGCTTCATCAGTTCGTGATCTACAGCTTTCGCTGGAGCGGTTTGCAGCCGAGTGTGATGCGGCCGGGATGAGGATCAGTTCCTCCAAATCCGAGGCCATGGTCTTGAGCCGGAAAAGGGTAGCATGCCCTCTCCGGGTCGGGGATGAGGTCCTGCCCCAAGTGGAGGAGTTTAAGTATCTCGGGGTCTTGTTCACGAATGAGGGAAAACTGGAGCGTGAGATCGATAGGCGGATAGGTGCAGCATCCGCAGTGAAGCGGGCTCTGTACCGGTCTGTCGTGGTGAAGAGAGAGCTGAGTCGAAAGGCAAAGCTCTCAATTTACCGATCGATCTACGTTCCCACCCTCATCTATGGTCATGAGCTTTGGGTTGTGACCGAAAGAACGAGATCTCGGATACAAGCGGCTGAAATGAGTTTTCTCCGCAGGGTGTCTGGACTCTCCCTTAGAGATAGGGTGAGAAGCTCGGTCATCCGGGAGGGACTCGGAGTAGAGCCGCTGCTTCTCCACATCGAGAGGAGCCAGTTGAGGTGGCTCGGGCATCTGGTTAGGATGCCTCCTGGACGCCTCCCTGGGGAGGTGTTCCGGGCATGTCCCACCGGGAGGAGGCCCAGAGGAAGACCCAGGACACGCTGGAGGGACTATGTTTCTCGGCTGGCCTGGGAACGCCTTGGGATTCCCCCAGAGGAGCTGCTCCATGTGGCTGGGGAGAGGGAAGTCTGGGCCTCCCTACTTAGGCTGCTACCCCCGCGACCCGACCCCGGATAAGCGGACGAAAATGGATGGATGGATGGATACGTCTGATGAAACAAAACGTGCACGCGCAGCACCAGACATGCAGTAGCAGCGAACAGACCTGCTATTTTAATTTTAGCAGGATAAACTCCTAAAAATATATATATTTGTTAGCTGACATTATTGTAAGAGTGTGTCTCAGTTTAATTTTTGTTAATAAATTATTACAAATCAGCTTATTTTATAAAAAGCCATAAATAGGTTGCACCTGAATATAGGTCGCAGGGCATGCAAAAATGATAAAAAGCCGCAACCTATATTCCGGAAAACACGGTAGAGATGGGTAATGTCCTTGAGTGGCCTCTGTAATCAACAAACTGGCAATTTAATCGGCACTGGATGATGTTCAGTGCTGATCTTAAGTACTACAGAAACAATGGCATCATGGTCCTAATGCCGGGTACCCACCGAATGCGTCCAAACGCTCCTGCCGCCCCCTTTTGGCTGCTCTGATGACGCGCACTGGGAGGAGGCAGAGGAGCGGGGGTCTGGCTCCTTTTCCGCTCGGGTTGTTCATTTCATGCACACCGGGCAGATAAAATCAGCTGCACGTGAGCCTCGTTACTACTTGAGTGGGTTTTCTACGAGCCGAATTGCAGCTCCAAAAGCCTTTGTTGAGATTAAAAAGTTTTTTCATGTTTGGTGTGATCGTACGCTCGAGCGGACAGCAGCAACTGTAAAAATGCCAAGTTTCTTACCGGAGGCTGGTTTCTTCATGGAGGCTCGAAGGGGTGTTTAAAAAGTCCAAAAAAAGTCCCGTTGTCGTTGCGTCATCACATAGCAGAGTCTCTCCCGATTGGTTGCTGCGACGCGTCGAGCAACGTAGAGCAGCCAAAGGTCAACTAGGCGAACTTTGGCGGCTCGACGCGGCTCAACGCTTCGGCTGCGTCGCGTGCGCGGAAATTAACTGCTGCGCACTGCCGCGCACTGCCGCGCACTGCCGCGCACTACCGCGCGCTGCCGCGCCGCTTCAAACACTCAAAACGCGCCGCTTCACGATTCGACGCACCTCGACGCGTCTCCACATAGACTTTCAATGTAAACCGGCCGCTTCCGCTGCCCGAAACGCGTTTGGTCAGTACCCGGCATGATGCTACGTTCAGACCGAACGCTTTTTGAGTGGCCAAAAAGCGCGAAACGCCTCAAGCTGGATACACTGCACGCACTGGTGTTCAGACCGGAACGAGAAGCAGCAGCGGCGGTGGCGGCGGGGGTGTGGGANGGTGGCGGGGGGGTGTGGGAGGAGCTAACAAAGCTTAAACTTGCTAAAACGTGAAAAGTTTACAATTCAAAACTTACACGATATCCCCACTTCCTCACTGACACTCCGCCAGGCAAGGTCCTTTTTATTTCTCCTCCATATTTGAACAGGACTTCACGGGTTGTTTCCTTGTCTCACAAACAATATGTTACACTTGCGCAACAGCCGTCCCCTCGTTACCGCGTCACATAGCTGACTCTCCCTCTCTCCTCCCCCAACTCTCCCTGATTGGTTGTCAGACGTGTTGAGCGGCGAAAGTTCGACATTTTCAAATCGAGCGGTGGAGGCTGCCGCGGGCTCCGCGGGCACCGCATGCACGGAAAGCGCTCTGCCGCCCCTCCCGCGCTGCTCAAAACGGACGTGACGTGACGCACGACCCCTAGAGGCACGTCCCCCATTGACTTTGCATGTAAACCGGACGCTCCAGCAGCTCAAAACGCGTTCGGTCTGAACGTACCAGTTAGGTGCAATGACTGAAGCAGGAAGCAACAAGTTAACTGGTATCAAAAGGTAGCACAACATGCATGGAAAACTTCCCCTGGGGGGAGGCAGAGCAGGCTGGAATACCAGTTTGATATCAACATGGTTATTTCTGAACAAGCAGGGAAAAGGTTGTGTCAATGTCTGTTGAAAACTAGATAGTAAATATGCCTAATGGACTGTACTAATATAGCACCTTTCTATCTTATCAAGATACTCAAAGTTCTTTAAACTACAATCTGTGCCCTCAATTTCAGTTCCTGTCCCTAAATCCAACCGTCCGAAAACTGTTGGTGATTTTAGACCAGTAGCTTTGACCTCAGTTCTGATGAAAATCTTCGAAAGATTAATCAGAGGTGAGATTCTAAAGTAGACTCAACATCTTTTAGATCCCATGCAGTTTGCTTACAGGCCTCATAGAGGCGTAGAGGACGCAACACTCACCCTGCTTAATATGCTTTTTAAACACTTAGATTTTAATGGGACACATGTCAGACTTTTATTTGTAGATTTTTCCTCAGCTTTTGATACAATCCAACCTCACATATTAACGGAAAGGCTCGTTGAACAGTTTCCTCTGAGTAACAATTTGATGGGCTGGATCTTGGATTTTTTTAAGTAACAGGACACAGAGAGTAAGGGTGAATAATTGTCTCTCTGAATCTAAGTCCTCTTCCACCGGGTCACCCCAGGGATGTGTATTGTCACCCCTGCTTTTTATTCTATACACCAATATGTGTCGGAGCAGACATGAGAGCAGGTACATTATAAAGTATGCAGATGATTCTGTTATTGTCAGTCTGCTTAAAGGAAATGAAAGTAGCCATGGGCAGGTGACTGATGATTTTGTTCAATGGTGCGAGGACTCTTTCCTCAAACTAAACACAGATAAGACAAAAGACATGATCATTGATTTTAGGAAGAAACCTCACCAGCACGGAGTCACTTTAATTAAAGGTCAAGCAATTGAGACAGTGCAGTCTTACAAATATCTCGGGACAATCATAGACGATAAATTAAACTTTGAAACCAATTTTGACAAGGTGTGCAAAAAGGCCCACCAGCGCCTTTATTGTCTAAGGAAACTCAACCATTTTAATATTGACCGAACCATAATGACCATGTTTTACCGTGCTTTTATTGAATCAGTTTTATCCTTTTCCTTGGTGTCATGGTTTGGTCACACTACACTGAGAGGAAAGAATTCCCTTCAGCAGATTGTTAAGCTGTCATCTAAACTGACCGGAGGAACCCAAACCTCAGTTACATCCATGTACGTTAGTCAGGTACAGAGGATAGCTTCTTCTGTTTTAAAAGATGTCCTTCATCCCCTGTACGGAGAGTTTCAGCTTCTTCCCTCTGGTCGGAGGTTTTTAGTCCCTAAATGTAGGACAACACGTTTTAAAAATAGCTTTGTTCCCACTGCTGTTACTGAAATGAACAAACTGAAATAACGTTGAAGCTTTTAGTGGTTAAATGTTTTTATTTTTCATTTTACATATGATTTGGGGAGCCTTAACACCGTTATGTGCAACATTATCTGTTTATGGTTTCTTTGAAGTGTTTTTACTAAATGTTTTTACTCTGTTTTTATTTGTGTGCGTGCATGGATGTATGCTTTGTACCATTGCAAACCAAATTTACCCTTGGGTATAAATAAAGTAACCTAACCTAACCAATCACCCATTCATACAGCACTCTACTATATGTGTACAAAGAATAACCAGTGCTTTATCACATTCATAAAACGATGGGACACACATCGGAGGCAATGAGGGATATGGTGTCTTGCCCAGTGACACTTCGGCGGCACGTGACTGCTGGTGGAATAAAACCACCAACTCTCCAATTGGAGGACACCTGCTCTAACCACTCAACCAGAGTCTTTGTTTTTCAGTTTTGAGCAATGTGGTGCAATGTTGCTGACTCCATTGTATAAAAACCCGACTTAGGTGTTGTGGTGGACATTATGTCGGGCACATTTCAAGGATTCAAGGTTTCTTTGTCATTCGCACGCACCACATGTGGTACATGTGGAGGAACAAAATTGTGTACACAGGGTCCCAGTTACATCCAACAAAAGTATAAAATGTAAAAAAAAAAAAAAGTAAAAAAATCTAACATATGAATTAAGAAAAACTTTTAATTAAAAATACACTAAGCACTAGTAGTACAAAAACAATACATCGACCAGCAGCACGAAGGTGTCTGTGTGAGCAGATGAGCATGACTGAATACAACAACATGAAACGGATCAGCAGCAACATGAGACAGATCAGCAGCAACATGAAACAGATCAGCAGCAATATGAAACAGCCTGTAGCTGCTGGACTCATCGTTGTTTGTGATGCATCCCTGGGTGGAGTTTGCATGTTTTCTCCATGCATGGGTTTTCTCAAGGTACTCCAGTTTCCTCACACAGACCAAAAACATGCACATTAGGCTGATTGGTAACTCTAAATTGTTCCTAGGTGTGAGTTAGAGAGTGAATGGTTGTCTCATTTGTCTCTATCCACATAGAGAAAAATGATGTGATGGACTTGAGACCTGTCCAGATTGTCTTTCGCACAGTTACTGCTGGATATGGGCACCAGTGATCTCCCCCCACCCCCGTGACCCACAAAGGAAGAAACGGGTAAAGATAACGGATTGATGGCTGTCTGTCTGTCTGGCTGTCTGTCTGTCTGGATGGATGGATGGATGGATGGATGGATGGATGGATGGATGGATGGATGGATCAGCACAACTGTTGCATGTTGAGTTTTTTGTTGTTGTTTGTTAGTTTTTTTATGGAAGGTATGACAAATTTTGTACTAAAATATTTAAAACACTACATCTTAACTTTAAGCTTATAGGGCACACTTGAAATCAAATAATAGAGGTGGTGTAAACCTGAGAAATAGGAATCACCTAAAAAATTTCTAAAAATGAAAGCTAAAACCTTTTGAGTAACACACATTACAAATCAGCAGGTGTGCTATCAATTCAGACACATTTTCTATATCTGTTAAAAACAAAATGTAATTGTTTTTATTGAAAATATTTACAGAGTGGAGGTTTTAATGTTAATTTGTTGCAGCTCCACTTGCATATTCTTGTGTGTTGTGTTTAAAAAAAATGTCACCCCCTCGTTAAAGAAAAACAAGGTCTGTCTCACATTTCAGCTAACAGGAAACAGTATTTAACTAGCTAACAAGTTGTGTGACTAAATACTAAAAAAGCCATTTCATGGCTCTGTTCCCCTCGTCTCCACCCAGTGCTTACACGTTGTTTTCTTCATTTCACCTGAATCAACACCACTGCTACACCTCCTTTTGCTCCACTTGCTCTCTCTTGTTTGCAGCTTTTCAAGCGATAACAATTGTCCCCCCGGGAAACGCATTGCACATTTCACAGAACAACATGATAGTCATTTGTATGAATGTCTTAATTAATGTTTGATCACATATAGATTATTCTCACTTCAGTGAATGTGTCCATAAAACATGTATGATTAAGTGAAGCGTCTTTAATTTAGTCTTGCAAGTAGCAATGTTGCAACACAACTCAAGTTTTGAATTGTATTCCCCCTTCTCATAAATATTGTGAACAATACTCAAGCAAAAATGCAGGTCTTTTTATGTAAGGACCTGTGGAAAGCTATGAACAGTTACCATCTTACCTGTTATAGGTAGCTTTTTAAAACAAACTGTTTACAGAAATGACCTCACTCAGGCTGGCCTATTAGCTTGTCATAGTTAGAATTAAACGTTCTCTCTTAAATTAGAGTTGCATTTGGGCCTTAAAAAAAATCTGTCCTGCCCCGACCCGAACCTGTATCCTTTTTTTCAAGCCCGACACAAAACCGACCAATTAACTGTGATTACAGGCCCAAATGTGGGACAAAAATCTTTTTTTTAATTGAGATTTTACAGCTTTTGCACGCAAATCAGTTTGATATGATGGTTTTAAAAACGTATTTCATAGAAAGGAAGATATAAGATTTCTTGTTTATTAACAAGAGTCAGAGGATCATTAAAGTTATTATAATACAGGTCGTCATCAGGTTACGACGGTCTCGAGTTATGACGGTTCGTGGTTACATCATGCATCTCTATAAAAAAAAAAATTGTATTTTGAAATCCGAGTTCCGAGCTCCTTCCGGTTTTGACAGCAGATGGCCGCGCTCAGACCAGCCGCAGCTTCATGGGCTCCCAGAACATCCCCAGTTTTTAGTAGTTTTAATAGTGTTTTTGTACCTGACTCTGCGCGTTTTTTGCGGGTGAATTACAGCCGAACTGAGCTGTTAAGAATTGGAGCGGATTTACCACAAGGCACAGCTGAAATCAGCAACGAACTCAAATCAGAGCTCGGAAGATTGGATCTGCTAAGATCATCTTTCTGGAAGCGAATGCGCTCCGGAGGAAAGAAGAGGAAACGGTGCTCTCGAGGGAAAAAGCGTGGCTGTCGAGCAGGAATTATGACGAGACTGCGGGCAGACGCTAAAACCGGGAAACCCCCGATGCCGGCTCTTTTTCTGTCCAACGTGCGCTCGCTGGACAACAAGATGGATTTGCTTCGTCTGAGAGTAACAACGTCGGAGGAGATGAGGAGATGCTCGGTGCTTTGCCTCACGGAAACATGGATAAATGAAGACACTCCTGACTCTGTTTATGAGTTGGATAATAGGCTATTTTTCAGAACAGACCGGTGCATCGAGACTACGGGGAAAACACGAGGCGGAGGCGTCTGCATTTACGTTAACAAAGACTGGTGCACGAACTGTGCCGTTATCAGCAGGATCTGCTCAGCTGCTGTGGAGCTTTTAACAATAAGATGTCGCCCACATTACCTCCCCCGCGACTATTCAGCGATAATAATTGCAATGTTTACATAGCACCCGATGCTAATGCCAACGACGCCCAGGGAGAAATTCATGACTTACTCACCTCGCTGCAGTGTAAATATCCTGAGGGGTTTTTCATTGTCTCCGGGGACTTCAATCATGTGGATTTACGTGTCATCCTTCCAACCTTCAATCAGCACGTTTTCACAGCAACACGAGGAAATAAGACGCTAGACCAAGTCTTCACGAATGTGAAGGGGGCGTACACGGCGAAGCCACGCCCACCGCTCGGGGCTTCCGACCATCGCTCCCTGTTATTGGTCCCTAGACAGCTACCCCCACTCAGACGTTCCAAGCCGGAACAAAGAGAGATCACATTGTGGCGCCAAGATAGTACCCCCATGCTAAGAGACTGCTTTGAAAACACAAACTGGTCTGTCTTCAAAGAGGCAGCTACGAATGGAAGTTCAGTTGACCTGGAACTTTATGCTTCCTCAGTCCTGGGTTACATCAGTACATGTGCTTGTTGTGTTCAGAAAACACAGTGTTTAGTGTGTTTGTTGGGTCTGTAATGGTGTGCTCTGTTTGTTACGACATGTTACTGTGCCTTTAAGAGATGCTTTACGGCATGGGTAAATGTGTGTGTGGGGGGGGTTTTGAGCTCAGTAAAGTTGGGTGCACGAAGCGACACGGTGTGGTTATTGAGTTCCCGCGGACACTACATTTTGGCAGACGAGGATGTCCGGACTCGCGTTACCACCACCGCCACCTTTCCTCCCTGTCCCCGGCGACCCAGCTGTCCCGTGGGACAGATGGCGAACGGCGTTCGAGGACTACTTGCTGGCTTTGGGACACACTGAACTGGCGGAAGCGAGGAAGTGCGCGCTCCTCCGCCATTGTCTGGGCCAGGAGGGTCAGAGAATCTTCGCCACGTTCACGTTAGCGGACAATAAATACGCCACGGCCACAGCTGCACTGAGGACTCATTTCAGCTCCGGGCGGAGCCGGCGGATGAACCGCTTCGAGTTTCGTCAGAGGAAGCAGCGACCGGGTGAGTCTGTAGCCAACTACGTCTCAGCACTACGAGAGTTGGCTAGACTCTGTGACTTTGGGGCGATAGAAGATGGACTTATAGTTGATCAGCTGATAGAAAAGACGTCGTGTGACCAACTGAGGGAGAGACTTTTATTAGAACCAGACTCCATGACGCTGGCGGGCGCTCTGGTTATTGGAAAGCAGCTTGAAACAGCACTAACAGAGGCGCGAAAATTCTCCCGCGCGGCGCACGAACCAGTGACGTCATCAACATCGGCCGTTTATCACACAGAGGCTGTGGAGGGGGCTGACTGGCCGAGTGGCAGCTGGGATGTGCAGAGAGTGGACAGGGGGCCCAGCAGGAGGGGGGCCAGGAGCTGTGGTAACTGTGGCTCCACTAACCATGCAACTAGAGACCAGTCATGTCCTGCACATGGGAAACTTTGTCATAAATGCGATAAACTGAATCATTTTGCACGCTGCTGCCGCTCCTCTTCTGCTCGCCAGGATACTACTGTGGTTCCCATTAACACTGTACAGACTCTGCAGCCGTCGTTCAAGCTCTGCACATGTCGCGTGGGTGCAGCTCACGTCCCGCTCCTTGTGGACACAGGGGCCAAAGTGTCAATTTTGAATAAAAGCACGTATGATCGTTTCTTCAGCCGTACACCCCTGGAAGCAGCCACTACAACCCTGTTGGGCTACGGTCACTCTCCCATCGACACTCTGGGCGTGGTCCGCCTCCCTGTCCAGTATGATCAGCAATTTACGCCTGACGCCAAGTTCTGCATCACCCGGAAGGGAGCTAACATTATGGGCCTAGACTTGTTCCTCGCCCTGGGCTTTGCTGTGAGTGAGCCTGCCACAGCCCCTCTCACCCCGACCCCTTGGCCACTTTCACCTTGGGAACATATTCAGGTCGGCATCTGTGGGGAACTTCAGGGGGCACCTGCACACGCTCGCTACCTGCTGGTTGTTCATGATCTTCACTCGAAGTGGCCTGAGGTTTGTCAACTGAGCTCCATCACTGCACACACCATCATAGACTGCCTGGACAACCTGTTTGGACGCTGGGGCCTCCCCAGTGTTGTTACGACGGATAATGGGGCCCAGTTCACCTCAGCAGAGTTCACAGAGTTCCTCACACTACGCTCCATCAGGCACATCAGGACAGCAGTTTATCACCCAGAGAGCAATGGTGGTGTGGAACGACTCAATGAAACTCTCAAAAATGGACTCAGAGCCTGTCTGGAGGAGGGGAGAACATACAGCGACGCTCTCAACCAAACCCTCTTGACCATCCGGGCATCCAAGCATCCCACCACAGGAGTTTCACCGGCGATGCTGATGATCGGGCGCGAACTGAAGCAACCCCTGGACTGTCTGAGAGCTGAGCCAGCTCCTGCACGCGGGAGCCCAGAGCTCCAGAAAGCCAGAGCTCAGGTGAAGGGTTCGCAGGCCCGGATGAAAGAGAGGTTTGATGCCACGCACCGAGTGCAGACCCCCTCAATGGCTGCAGGGGATTGGTTTGATGCCACGCACCGAGTGCAGACCCGAGTGCAGACCCCCTCACTGGCTGCAGGGGATTGGTTTGATGCCACGCACCGAGTGCAGACCCCTTCACTGGCTGCAGGGGATTGGGTCAGGATCAAACGGCGTCATCGGAGAAATAAACTGAAATCCTTCTGGTCAGAGCCACTGCGGGTGGTTAAGCAATTGGGGCCGGCCACATACAGACTGGACAATGGGAGTCGTTGGCACGCAAACCGTCTGCACAGGGTCATCACCCCACCAGCATCTGCCCCACCAGCATCTGCTCCACCAGCATCTGTTTCACCGCTGACCCCAGCAACGGCGCTGGGTTGGCAGCCTAGGCCAATGACTTTTCGGGTGGGGGATACTCCACCAGCTTTGCCCGACTCCACTCAGCAGCCAGCATGGCCCCAGAGTATGAGGGCCCCGCCTGTCTGGCTTGGGGACTATGTGACAGGGTGATTGTGTTACTGAAGATCTGTTAATCTGTGTTTTATTGAGTCCAGATTAATCTGTTATTCTTTGCAAAGTGTTATGTTTTCAAGGGGGGTGAAGGGGGGAAAATGTTGTGTTCAGAAAACACAGTGTTTAGTGTGTTTGTTGGGTCTGTAATGGTGTGCTCTGTTTGTTACGACATGTTACTGTGCCTTTAAGAGATGCTTTACGGCATGGGTAAATGTGTGTGTGTGGGGGGTTTTGAGCTCAGTAAAGTTGGGTGCACGAAGCGACACGGTGTGGTTATTGAGTTCCCGCGGACACTACAGTGCTGAAAATGTATCCATAAGAAAGTATGTTAAAATTTACCCCAATCAAAAACCCTGGCTAAATAAGGATGTCCGCACCCTGCTGGCAGCCAGGGACACTGCATTCAAGTCTAGAGATACTGAGGAGTTGAGAAAGTGCAGGAGAGAACTGGATGATGGCATAAAGAAGGCCAAAGCCGCGTATGCACAGAGGATCGAGGGTCAGTTCATCTCACATGATCCACGGAGCATGTGGCAGGGCATCAAATGCTTAACAGACTACAAGGGCAAAAGCAAACAATGCCCCAGGGACCCATCCCTGCCTGATGCCCTCAATAAGTTTTATGCACGTTTTGAAGATCCAAACAGACCAGCTAGCACCAGGCTCACCTCATCACCAGACGAGGAGCACCTCAAAGTGACCGCAGCAGAAGTGAGAGGTAGTCTCAGAAGGATCAACCCTCATAAAGCTACGGGTCCAGACAACATCCCAGGGAAAGTTCTGAAGGAATGTGCGGACCAGCTCTGTGAGGTGCTGGCTGACATCTTCACCACCTCACTTTCACTGGAGTCAGTTCCCACCTGCCTGAAGACTGCCACCATCATCCCAGTCCCAAAAAGCTCCACAGTGACTGGTCTGAATGACTATAGACCGGTGGCTCTCACCCCGATAGTCGCTAAATGTTTTGAGAAACTGGTCATGTCCCACATCAAGACAACCGTCAACATCAGCGAGGACCCTCATCAATATGCATACCGCGAGAACCGATCAACAGAGGACGCCATCTCCTCTGTGGTCCACACTGCTCTCACCCACCTGGATCAGAAGGACTCATACGTGCGTCTGCTCTTTGTGGACTTCACATCTGCTTTCAACACCATGATCCCCCAAACTCTGATAGACAAACTATCCACACTTGGACTAAGCCCCTCCATCTGTAACTGGGTACTAGACTTCTTAACAAACAGACCACAGTCCGTGAAGATCCACAACTTCTCCTCCTCCACCATCACCCTCAGCACTGGCTCTCCTCAAGGATGTGTGCTGAGCCCTCTTCTGTTCACTCTGCTCACATATGATTGTACAGCCACACATCCAGGCTGTCATATTGTTAAGTTTGCAGATGATACAGCTGTGGTGGGATGCATCACAGATAATGATGAATCCAGCTACAGACAGGAGGTGGAACATCTGGAGAGCTGGTGCAAAGAGAACAACCTTCACATGAATGTGAAGAAGACGAAGGAGATGATTGTGGACTTCAGAAGGAACAAACACACCCACACCCCACTGTATATAGGTGGATCTGCGGTGGAGGTGGTCTCCAGCTACAAGTACCTGGGTGTACACTTGAATGATAACCTCAGCTGGAGCAATAACACCACCAGCCTGATCAAGAAAGGACATCAAAGACTCTACTTCCTCAGACGGCTGAGACGAGCTGGTCTGAGAAGCTCAGTCCTCACCTCGTTCTACAGGTGTGCAGTGGAGAGCGTCCTGTGCTCCAGCATCAACGTGTGGCATGGAGGCTGCACAGTTGCAGAGAGGAAAGCTCTACAGAGAGTGGTGAAGGCTGCACAGAAGTCTGTGGGAGTCAGTCTCCCCACCATCACAGACATTTACACCTCCAGATGCAGAAAAAGAGCCACCTGCATCATGAAAGACCTCACTCACCCAGCACACTCACTCTTTGCACCACTCCCCTCGGGACGGAGGTTGAGGAGCATCAAATGTAGAACCACTAGACTGAGGAACAGCTTCTACCCTGAGGCTGTCAGACTCATGAATAAATAAATAATAAGAATAAACACTGCAAAATGTCACATCATGTTGATACTGATCTGTTTCTTGTTGCTGCGTTCATCTGTGACCATCTGCTCATAATGACTCATGTTCGTGCTGCTGTTTATAATGATGTTTTTCTACTACATTAGGGCTTAGTGTATTACTAGCTGATGTCTCTCTTAGTTAATCCTAGATGTTATTATTGTTTTTCTCTTGCATTTGTTGTTGGATGTAACTGGGACCCTGTGTACATAATCTCGTTTTCAACACATGTACTACATGCGGTGCAAATGACAATAAATTCTCTCTGACTCTGACTCTGAGAAGCAGTAGCCCAACGGAGAAGCTACAGGGCCGGAGCATATTGTTTGGACCGGCAGACCGACGAGGAGGGACGAGCTAACATGCTAATAGACGTTACTGTAAAGCTCTGGACCGCGCGAAGCAATGGAAAACTACAGGCAGCTGCAGAGCTTGGAGGAACAACGAGCTAATGCGACTGAATCGGCTGAGTTCAGTTAAGCTTCAGTTGGGTTGCTGGCAGTGGTCCATCTAGAATTTTCTTTAACTCTTTCGACCGGCCAGTTAGCGCACGGTCAACTGGCCGGTTAGCATGCGGTCAACCAGTGCATCTGCTGATACAATCAAAAGACCAACACTGACCCAGCCCGCCCATCAAGCACATTATTTTTGCCTGGCCCTGGTCCCGAGTTAAAAATGCCAGCTCTACTCCAAACTGTTTGTTCAAAGAGCTGTCTACAGCAGGTAAGATATTACTTGTTCATAACCTTTGCACAGGATTCTCTTCAGAGGATCTGAACTCTCCTTTAAAAAGAGGTGTCTGCACACTCAAGTGAAGGCGGCAGCTCTGTTTATTATAATTAAAGGTAATGGTTTCCTCTAACATATGGCAGTGTCTATAATTACATCATGAGGGGTTCTTCACTTGAAGATGACTTTGTAGTCTGAGCGGTTGAAGGTAACAGCAAATTGTTCAAACGTGTGTGTTCCTGTGTTTTCCGACGCCACAAGAAACTGTCTATAAGTCTGTTTAATGCTTGATCCTGCTGAGATTCCAGGTGCAATTTTAAAGATTGTTTATTCACACGCAGGATGAGGGAGTCTCTGCTGCATTCTGATTGGGAAAGAAAAGCAGCTTTTCAGATTTATTCTGATACCAGACTCTGTTGACAGATGCAAAACTGAGACAGGGAGAATAAATTATGAGGACAAAGAGCAGGTTGATGTATGCGTGTGTGAGCAGTGGAGTGGGACGTGTGGCTGGGGGTGGTGGGGAGTGTGGTGTATCAGGAGTTTCAGTTTCTGACAAGCCTTTGTATATGTTGGAGAAGACAAAGCTGTCACTCACAAGGAATATCAAGTATAAAAAGGGTTTTCTCCAATACTTTAATATAAAGTATAAACAATATGAAAAACCGTAGCTGCTAGATTTGAGTGTCTTCATATGAATAAAGATTTTTCAAGATTTTATTTTGGGATTTGACAGCCCAAAAACAGAAAAATATAGTTTCAATTCTGTTCAATTCAATTCAATATTCTTTATTAATCCCAAAGGGAAATTGCATGTTGTTGTAACTCGTCATCCTGGTTTCATTAGAGTTGTTATAGATGCTAATGACTGTGGGCAGGAAGGATCTCCAGCAGTTCCTCCCACAGCGGATTTGAAGAAACTGGCTGCAGATGCCGATCCTGTCATTTCTAACCCAAAACCTGGCCCGGCCCTGGGTCGGTCCAGGCCGTTATAATGTGATTAATGGGCGGGCCGGGCCAGTCTTGGGCTTTTAATTACCGGTAGGTCAGAATCAGCCACGATCCAATTATATGCTAACATTACCTGCCATACTTACACCAGCTGCAACCAGCCATTTCACCACGAGCTGACTGGCCTTGAAAGAGGTGAAAATTCAGTTAAGCTTCAGAAGATACTATACTACCAGGCAGCAATCCATCGCCCAAATTGACGTTCATTCTGCCGCTGCACTTGAAGGAAACATGAGGGTAACCACCATATTGTGTCTTTAAACACATACGGTGCCACCCAGATGTAAAGGATTTTAGGGGGGGTCAGTATTAAGCTGACCTCTTTACCTTAATTAATTTACTTATTCAGATTGAATAGTAATTTCACGGATTCTTTTCTTTTTCAGTTTACCCAATATTTCTGTGATCTTTATGATGGATAAATAAATAAAGCCATTAAGTGACAGAGAACGTTGACTTTAGTTTGGTATGCCAGGCGACACTACCATTTATTTAAAATAAATCAACTAAAATCAACGTCATTACACTTGATTGGCAGATTTAATCTTTTTTCAGTTTAACACACATCAGCAAATGTAACACAACAGACTTCAATACAGGATGTTATTATACTTAGTCTGTGGCTCTTTAGCTTAAATATAGTTTCCAGCTTAGAAATGGAGATAAAAAGAAATAGGAGGAATAAAAGAGGTTAGAGAGATTTAAGAGGGAAGTTTATCTTGCATTTATAAAACCAGATGACACTCTTCCATACGCGTCCAGCTAAGATATCATCACACCTCCAGTAAGCAAACAGCTGCTCCTTTACCTTAAGACGTCCGCCTCGGTTCTGGTAAAGAGCTGTGATCAGCCTTGGACTGACGAGTCGTCGGTCCCGCAAGTCCAAGCTGGACTCCACACGTGTTTACCTTGTCAGTGTCGGTGATATTTGCTTTCGTCGGCAGAAGCCGTGGCAGTCGTGGTTTTTTGGCTCAAGATAACTTATTCCAGAAAGGAATTTAATTCAAAGTTCTGAGCTTGTACGCTCGGTTCAAGTGGACTCATAACAAACATGTTATCAGCCTTTACTGAAGACGAAGGTCGTTAGCTCTTGACCAAACGTACCCCAGCTTGAAGAGAAAGTTCACATCTCTCCTTCCTCACAGGAACTAACTGTTTCAGGAAAAACTTAGACCCTTAGTAGAAGATCTGAGATGAGAGGAGTTGTCACTTTTCGATTGGTCCAGCAGAACCAGTCGAGGAGTTCACTTGTTGTTATCAAGATTCAAGGTGAAATTCAGAGCAGATAGAAAATGTTTTGGAAAAGACAGAGTACTGGAGTCATTCTTTTGAAAACAACGGATTAACTGTCTTCTGCCTTTCTAAACAAAACGGCCGGGTCTCTTTGACCTGAGCACTCAACTTTCACACAGCAGTGGACACAGTGATGTTTCACATTACAGAATAACAGCATAAAAGCACATATCATGAAAATGACAAAATGTTATTCTTTTGATTACATTAGAATAAAATTAAAGAAGCCAATAGTCTCTTTTGGTGACTATGTTCTCAGATTACAACTAGGGTTGGGCATCGTTTGAATTTGAGCGATTCCGGTTCCGATTCCGATTCTTCGTTTCGATTCCGATTCTTTTCGATTCTCGGTTCCGATTCTTTTTGTAGGCGGGGTTACAAAAAGACGTGTCAATTCAATTCAGTTCAGTTTATTTATACTATATAGCTCCAAGTCACAACAGAAGTGGTCTCAGGGCACTGAACAGAAGCAATCAAATATAAAAATAATAAGTTAACAGAAACTTTAATATAAAAATAATGGTAACACTATTTATCTGAGGAGACTACTTTGAGTTTAACTCCATGTTATAAAAAAGCTACAGTAGTTAGCCAGAGTTATTTCAGGATGAAATAGTTTGAACTTCTGTTTGAATTTAATGCTATGAACTTTTTCCTTTTTGTTACATTTACTATGAATTTCTCACAGGGCAGATTAGAGCCAACATGGAGGACTCACCAACATATATTATTATTATTATTATTATACATATAATATTGTCCAGTGTCTGATGCTGCAGTCATGTTACTGAGCTCCCACTGATGGGCTAACCTGGTTCCACCACCAGCAGCAGGATCCTCAGACAGAACAGCTGGTGGGATGTCCTGGTATCTGCAGCCCTCTCTCCATTTGTTTCTTCATGGACATGGAGCTGTGACATTATGTTGTGCCTCTTCCTCAGCAAAACGCTCCTCCAGTGGAGACTTTCTGGACAGACTGCAGGAAGTTCCTAAACAAACAACAGGTTTATCAGTTTTATCAGTAAAAAGAGATTATTAAATCATTTTTAAGACTGAGAATGTGTACAATTATTAGCTCTGTTGTTATTGCCTAACTAACCTATTCAATAATTCTTCAAACTGTGACATTCACTCATAATGGAATGGAAGAGAACATAAACAGAAATTATATAATAATGAAAACTAGAGACATTAAAACATTTTAAAAGACACAGAGAACTTTAAATGGATTAAGAATGTTAATAAGTGTTGGATTTGAGTGCAATGTGCAATCCATGGTTGAATTCACATCTGAAAAGGGATGCAACCTTTTCACAACATATGCTGTAACAGTTCTGTGGCACTCTTCATTCAGTTAACACTGACGTTTTTACCTTGGACAGTCACTGGTGGTGAACACTGAAGCCATTTCAGGTCGTTTGTCTAAGAAGAAAAAAATACAAGCTAACGTTAGCATCGTGTTTGTATTTGAGCTGACTTACCGCTTTAAGCGGAGTATAACTTGTTAGCTGCCTTAATGTTGGTATGAGATGTAGTTCATAGTTTATTTATTTACCTGTTGGAGCCGAAGAGGTAGCGATTGGCGAAAAGTTCGGCGGAGCGTTTTGCAGACGGACCACTCTGTACTTCCGGTCGGATACGAAGCGAAAATAATCCGGTGGAGCGCGTCAAAGACGGGACACTATTTTACTTCTCCACCATCCTTTGCATGATATAAAATTATTGCAAGTGCTGCACTGACCTGACTGGTCATTTTATTAATTAGTAAGCTTTCAATCGCGGAATGCACACTTCCGGTGAATTCTTCTTCGTTGGTTTTCGGTGGCGGCTACTTCCGGTCGGCTAACTAGCATCGAAAATAGGAATCGCAAATTAATATTTTGAACGATTCCGGGAAAACCGGACAGTTAGTCCCGGTTCCGAACGATTCTCGATTCTCGATGCCCAACCCTAATTACAACTAATGGAATAATTTGTAGTAAATGTCTTGCTTTACTGAGAGGTCAGTAAAGGTCATCTCTGGAACAGTTCAAAAATACACAGGTGTATCACAGCGGGCACGGTCATGCCCACTACACACTCAACGGGCGTGCAAAGCCAATGACACAAACAGGTGAGATCCCAAAGCAGACGTGCGTCAGAGCAGGGTCCATGAATGAATCAGAATTCAGGCATTAGCAGGGTTTAAATGTTCGAATGTTGGTAGACTTTCAACTAGCTGGTTGAAAGTCAAAGGCTGATCATGATGCTTCACCAACCATACCAGCTGGTAGCTGCGGCCTAGCAGCTACAATAACCGAATCAGTGAATGGATCCAACAGACCGCAGGACTCACGCAGGACTAGCAGTCTGGTGTATGCTCCAGCAGGCACAAATCTGATGGCTATAATCCAACCACGTCCCCGACAAGCTGGTCCCACGATGGGCCGTGGCGTCCACCCTCAGTCTGTCGAAGAAGTGCAGCAGCCCTCACTGGAGCCCTCGTCCCCAAAAAGCTGGTCCCACGACGGCCCGCGCCGTCCACCCTTAGCCCGCCAGAGAAGCACAACAGCTCTCACCAGAGCCTACTCCTCCGACAAGTCTGTCCAAGGTGTCCCGCGTTGTCCACTTCAGCTCACCGGAAAAGTCCAGCGGTCCCACCAGCTAGCCGTCAGGAGCACCCCGTTGATTTGTTGTTTGAAAAGGAGAAACCTAGACGCCGGCAGCTGGATGCTTACTCAGAGCTCGCACAGAGCCGCCGACACCGTCGGCCATCTTGGGCGTCATGTTTGAAATTGTTCTTTTTTCAGTCATGTTCTTTTTACAGTCATGAAAGGACAAACACCCTCAGCTCCTTGTCTGCATCTTATTCAGCTGCGCGGCCCTGACGACAGGTGTATCCCAAAGCAGACGTGTGTGTCAGAGCAGTACGCGTGTCTGAGTAATGCAGAAGAATGCTGGCTGAAATGGGGTTTAAATGCTATTTTCCAGCCATGAAAGTACAAACACCCTGTCAGCTCTGAATCTTCTGCCGCTTTTATTTAGCTGTGCATCCCCAACTGTCAATAACTAATTACTTTTATTTTATTTTTATTTATTTTTTCGGGTTCAGACCTGTAATTACTGTTAATTCATCATGTCGGGTGGGGTTTGGAAATTCTGACTGCAGGCTGGGGCCTGGTCGGATCAGATTTTTGGAGCCCGAATGCAACTCCAGTCCACCCAAACCCAACAGGCCTCTCGATCCTCCTGGGCAGCAGGACCACCTGAATGTTGGGCAGAACTCCTCCCTGAGCAATGGCCACTCCTCTCAGCAGCTTGTTGAGCTCCTCGTCATTGCAGACAGCCAGCTGCAGATGTCAGAGGATGATCTGGGCTTTTTGTTGTCATGAGTCACGCTTCCTGCCAGCTCCAAGGATCTCAGCAGTCACTTGAGCACCTCTGCCAGGTAGACGGCGATGCATCCACGGCGCCTCTTTTACAAATCATTTAGGATTTGGGGCTGTATTTGAGGTAATATTTGCGCTTTTGAGATGTTAATCAGCTGCTCCCGGTTGTAAAAAACACCTTGTTGTCATGGTTACGCTTCATAACAAATGTCCAAAAGTAAAAAGGTTTCAGTAAAAATCCTTCCAGCTTCACAGCATCTGATACCAGAGGAAATAAAAAATAAAAAAAAGCCATTTACATCTAGAAAAAGAGGAAATAAAGTTTTCAAAAGAAATAAAGTTTTCAAAAGCAATATCCCAGAATGAATGTAATAGCTACTCCAACATGCAGCCACCTTGAGCGGCACAATTCGCTAAAAGTTTTAATTTAACCATAACCTCGCAGCTTGAAGTTTGAATTTAGGAACATGTTAAATAATCTCAAAGTGCTCCATCTTTAAGATTTCTTCCTCGCCAGTCATTTGGCATAACTCTTCTTTGTTCTATGTTTCATACAACACATGACAGTGAAGTGATCAGCGCAGACTATCCTCTGGTGAAGATTCAAATTATTTTCCTGCAGATTTTTTTGTGCATACGTAGTCTCTGTATTTGATCCTCAAAGAGATATCTAAACTTTTTAAGGGATTTTCATTTATTAAATTCTGTGAAAATGTTAATATGTAGCCCAGAAGGTTGTTGAAGATTCTTTGTGGCAAGAGATTATCCATCAAAAGGAATGAGTTGAATCAAAAAGAAGCTAGAAAGTCATGGCTCTGTGGGATGTAGCGAGGCATCCTTTTTATGCACAATGAAAATGAAACTTGAAACACAAGAAAGGTGCCTCATCTTTGGATATTTGTGACCCAGTGGATGACTAAATCTAACAGGAGTATGTTTAATTGCCGCTGAACGCTAATGATGACCTTGTGGACGAACATCTGACGATGGGTTGGCCACAGATCTAGTTTCTAAGATCAAAGGTCCGTCCTTTATCATTTGTGTTTCCTAGACTGTTGCTCTGTCAGAATGAGACGTGGGGAATTTGGGGGCCAATCCAACAATCTGAACTGTTACTGAGAATAAATGTATGAATAGGTTATTAAACTACAGAAAGGCAGAAATGAGGGAATGTCACAAACATAAGGGAGTGAAAGAGAGCAGTAACTGTGTTTTTGTGGGCAGAGTGCGACAACCTTCTACAGTACAGCGCTTAAACTTTTCCAACATCACACTTCTTTCACCAGCTTTTCCCATGGTGCATCATTCTGCCTCTTTACCCGAACATTAAAAATGTTCGGACATATGGGATCCTCACGAAGCAGATACAGCACAATCATGAATAATATTGAATGACTCAGACAACCTTCTTGTGAGGCTCTGTGGACCGTGTCCAGCACTCATGTGTCCATAATTTTCAACTCCTGTTGCTCCTCAGAAGCATGATAACCTCTCATGTTCTAACATGTTTTTTTATAGTCAGTTAAACTGGACATTGTTTTGATTAACGTATTTCATAAAATCAGTGTATTTTGCTGCTGTTCAGCGTACTGTTTTTATGCTACTAGTGCTTCGTGTGTTTTTAGTTAATGTTTGTCCTAGTTCATATCGTAGATGTTATTACTGTTTTTCTTTTACACACATTTTAATACTTCTATTGGATGTAACTGTGTACACAATTTCGTTTCACCACATGTACCACGTGTGGTGTGCACAAGAACCTTGAATCCTTGTATTTAATAAAATTAGTGTATTTTGAATTGCAACTAGTTGTATATTTAATGTATACCCAGGTTTGATCCCTGTGTGTAAAGCTCATTGCCTTTTGGCGACTTAGAAGTTTTACCTTTGTGGGAGTTCCTGTTTTCACGTCTGTTCTATGCTCACTAGAGCAGGGGTGTCAAAGTAAAATACACCGAGAGCCAAAAAAAAACAAATTTGCTACAAGCCAAGGGACGGACTGGTTCAATGTTTATTACAAGCCCAAAACCAGAAAAGTTGGCACGTTGTGCAAATCGCAAATAAAAACAGAATACAATGACTTGCAAATCTTTTTCAACCCATATTCAACTGAATAGAATGCAAAGACAATATATTTAATGTTCGAACGGAGAAACTTTATTTTGTTTTGCAAATAACCATTAACTTAGAATTCAATGGCAGCAACACATTGCAAAAAAGTTGGCACAGGGACATATTTACCACTGTGTTACATCGCCTTTCCTTTTAACAACACTCAGTAAACGTTTGGGAACTGAGGAGACCAATTTTTGAAGCTTTTCAGGTGGAATTCTTCCCCATTCTTGCTTGATGTACAGCTTAAGTTGTTCAACAGTCCGGGGTCTCCGTTGTCGTATTTTACGTTTCATAATGCGCCACACATTTTCAATGGGGGACAGGTCTGGACTGCAGGCAGGCCAGGGGAGGACCCGCACTCTTTTGCTACGAAGCCACGCTGTTGTAACACGTGCAGAATGTGGCTTGGCATTGTCTTGCTGAAATAAGCTGGGGCGTCCATGAAAAAGACGTCGCTTGGATGGCAGCATATGTTGCTCCAAAACCTGTATGTACCTTTCAGCATTAATGGTGCCTTCACAGATGTGTAAGTTACCCATGCCTTGGGCACTAATGCACCCCCATACCATCACAGATGCTGGCTTTTGAACTTTGCGCCTATAACAGTCCTGATGGTTCTTTTCCTCTTTGGTCCGTAAGACACGACGTCCACAGTTTCCAAAGACAATTTGAAATGTGGACTCATCAGACCACAGAACACTTTTCCACTTTGCATCAGTCCATCTCAGATGAGCTCGGGCCCAGCAAAGCCGGCGGCGTTTCTGGATCTTGTTGATGAATGGCTTTTGCTTTGCATAGTAGAGCTTTAACTTGCACTTACAGATGTAGCGACGAACTGTAGTTACTGACAGTGGTTTTCTGAAGTATTCCTGAGCCCATGTGGTGATATCTTTTACACACTGATGTCGGTTTTTGATGCAGTACCGCCTGAGGGATCGAAGGTCACGGGCATTCAATGTTGGTTTTCGGCCTTGCCCCTTACGTGTAGTGATTTCTCCAGATTCTCTGAACCTTTTGATGATATTACGGACCGTAGATGGTGAAATTCCTAAATTCCTTGCAATAGCTCGTTGAGAAAAGTTGTTCTTGAACTGTTCGACAATTTGCCCACGCATTTGTTCACAGAGTGGTGACCCTCGCCCCATCCTTCTATGTGGATGACTGAGCATGTCAAGGAAGCTGCTTTTATACCCAATCATGGCACCCACCTGTTCCCAATTTGCATGTTCACCTGTGGGATATTCCAAATAAGTGTTTGATGAGCATTCCTCAAATTTCTCTGTCTTCTTTGTCACTTGTGCCAGCTTTTTTGAAACATGTTGCAGGCATCAAATTCCAAATGAGCTAATAATTGCAAAAAATAACAAAGTTTACCAGTTCGAACGTTAAGTATGTGGTCTTTGCAGTGTGTTCAATTGAATATAGGTTGAAAAAGATTTGCAAGTCATTGTATTCTGTTTTTATTTGCGATTTCCACAACGTGCCAACTTTTCTGGTTTTGGGCTTGTACAAGCCAAGGGCCGGACTGGTTCAATGTTTATTATAAGGGGGTGATATAAGATTTTTTTTTCTTCTTTCTGCACTCTTTTCATTCAATGTTTTCTTTTTGATTAATTTGTTTTATTTTGTCTCTTTTAAATGAATGAATAAATGAATTAAATAAAATATTAAATAGCTTTACATCTGCTAAGTTCTTGGCATAAACCAACACAGACATGTTCCTGCTTTTAGTATTTTACATTGTTTTATAATGTAGCTGTTTATGTTTTTTTTTTTTTAATACAGTTTAATTAATATGCTTTTTTATGATTGTTTACTGTTGGCTGCAAGTATCAAGCTGCGAAATCCTTCATTTTCTACAGCTGATAGCTGTTGGTCATTAATTATGATGAAGTTTAGCAACTTCTCGGTGAACATTTGAGCTCCGTGGCTTCAGCTGTGTGTTTTTCTTGTTCAATCCGGGGCGGGCGCTCTGATTTCGGTCAGCCGCTCTCAGCCTGTCCCTCCTACGAGACGGTCAGACAGCGGGTCGGACTGGACGCAGCTGGCCGCGGTCGGTCTCCCTGTTTCGGTTCAGCGAGAGTGGCGTCCCGCTGAAGCCCCAGAGCTCGAATGTCCAACGTAAAACTAACTTGACCGTGGTTTAATGTGGCGCTATGGCTCTGCAGACATTGCACGTTGTTGTCTTGCGGTGTTTAGTGTAAAATACTTCCACACAGCAGACATGTTACTATGAAAAGTTGGCTAGCTGTTAGCTAAAGTGCTACTCACTCAGTCCGTACGCTGTAGCTGGCTGCAAAATATGGAATGGATTTCCTGAATGTGACATGAGGTGGGTCTTATTACTCTGGGTTCATGAGACACGACTCCGGACCGGATCGGCCCCATCCCTACTGTTGCATTGTGGGGAATGTAGTGTTGGTGCGGGCCGTTTCTAATAGTAATTAAATATCATCCAGGGGGCCATAGAGAATTAATTTGCGAGCCGGATCTGGCCAGCGGGCCTTGACTTTGACATATGTGCACTAGAGGGTGGCATACAGTACTACCACACCTGCAAGCACTGTTTCCTGATGGTGCTCCAGGCATATGTAAGGCACCTGATGACTTCCCTTCAGTGCTGGAGAATTACCCTGCCAATGGTTCATGCTTCTAGACTTTTCATGCTAGTCTTGTGAATACTTACCTTTTGCCTTGAAATATTTCCAGTGTACCCACTGAGTCTTTCCTAATTACCTCCTAGTGCATCTCTGGAAACCTACCTGTGTGACCTTTAGCTATTTGCCTCACCCTCCTACCACACGCCCTTCTGAGTCTACAGGACGTTCTCGTGATTATACAAGATATTGGAACCAAACAAACTACTCACCATCTGCTAGTAAGGATCCTGAATGTTCTGATCAACCCTTATTACAGAATTTGGACCTGACCCATCTCCTTGCTCTGCAGGGTTCCTGATACTTCCTGAACCATTACCCACTGTAAATAAAAGCACTGAATTTATACCATTGTGTTTGTGTTGCTCATGATCAGCCCTTTCGCTATTCCGTTCTTGTGACAATGATCAGTACTGTAACTTTCCATTTTTCTGTGGTGTACTATAAGCTCCTACACAGTTCTTTATGCTGTGATATGTTGTTAGGTACTAGAGATTTTAGCCGATATGAAAAGTCACATGTATTAGAGCTGCAGCTCAGATTGGACCACATGGGCCCCACCTTGACTGTCAATGTGATTCTGTTAACCTTGGATGGCCACGACTTTCCCATTAATACCGTAATTGCCCGTTTGTCCTTTCTCACTTCACATTACAGCTGTCTCCCTGTTCACAGGAAGTTGTCCTCTTTTAAAGGTGAACTTTGCTCACAAGCTGAAATGTCTCCATACTTTATCAGTGTTGACTTTGTATTTTCGACACATTTGTGCAACAATAACTGTTCCATGAAATCATTTTTGTTGTCCATCCTTTTTGACAAACGTGCTTTTATAGAAGTATTAAGTTCGCCGAAGTTCACCTTTTGACGTTGAGGACAAGATTTGTTTAAAATATTTAAAAAATAATAATTACAATTGAAAGAAAGTGTACTACTTTTCTATGTTGCTATTTTTTTCAGAGGTTCCTCATTACCATACATGGTTAACATTTTAGAAATCACTCTGCTGATTATCATCAGTGGAGGCTCGATGATGTGAGGAACAACTAAACTACAAAGTTGGGTAAAAAGCAGCATTTGTGTGGGCTTCTGCAGCTGTACTTGATGAGGAGGAGTGAGAATATTTCACACAAAGCCACACAGAAGTGTTTACAACAACAAAATGAATAAAGCAAAAGAACAGCAGCAGCATTCATCAGCTGGATGGCTGTTCATTGTATTATGCTTTATGCCACATGACACAGCAGTGGTGCCAGGTTTGCCCATTAGTTTTATTTATTTTTCTAAAGAGAAAGGGAAATATTGAGGAGGGTTGGAGAGCTATTTAAAAGTATAGTTCAGATATGTGAAAGTGGATTTCTGTGAAAAGGTTACAAACAGTTAAAATCTTACCTGTTGCAATTATAAGACCCTTGTTTGGAGAAATAGTGCTTATTTCTGACCAGATTAAAGAGCTAACAGTTTGTCAAAATAGGGGCCAAGACTGAACCTGCATACATACATGGGCAGCACGGTGGCACAACTGGTAGAGCTGCTGCCTCTCAGCGAGAAGGTTGCCGGTTCAAATCCCGGTCCGGGGCCTTTCTGGGTGGAGTTTGCATGTTCTCCCCGTGCATGCGTGGGTTTCCTCCGGGTACTCCGGTTTCCTCCCACAGACCAAAAAACATGCTTGTTAGGCTGATTGGTGACTCTAAATTGACCCTAGGTGTGAGTGAGACAGGTCCCTCTTGTAAATGAGTCCCCGTGACTCAACGAGGCTAGCCTGTATAAATAAAGGTTGAATGAAAAATGAATGAATACATACAGTACATACATACATACATACATACATATATATATATATATATATATTTTTTATATATATATATTTTTTTTAATTCACTCTGCTCACATATGATTGTACAGCCACACATCCAGGCTGTCATATTGTTAAGTTTGCAGATGATACAGCTGTGGTGGGATGCATCACAGATAATGATGAATCCAGCTACAGACAGGAGGTGGAACATCTGGAGAGCTGGTGCAAAGAGAACAACCTTCACATGAATGTGAAGAAGACGAAGGAGATGATTGTGGACTTCAGAAGGAACAAACACACCCACACCCCACTGTATATAGGTGGATCTGCGGTGGAGGTGGTCTCCAGCTACAAGTACCTGGGTGTACACTTGAATGATAACCTCAGCTGGAGCAATAACACCACCAGCCTGATCAAGAAAGGTCATCAAAGACTCTACTTCCTCAGACGGCTGAGACGAGCTGGTCTGAGAAGCTCAGTCCTCACCTCGTTCTACAGGTGTGCAGTGGAGAGCGTCCTGTGCTCCAGCATCAACGTGTGGCATGGAGGCTGCACAGTTGCAGAGAGGAAAGCTCTACAGAGAGTGGTGAAGGCTGCACAGAAGTCTGTGGGAGTCAGTCTCCCCACCATCACAGACATTTACACCTCCAGATGCAGAAAAAGAGCCACCTGCATCATGAAAGACCTCACTCACCCAGCACACTCACTCTTTGCACCACTCCCCTCGGGACGGAGGTTGAGGAGCATCAAATGTAGAACCACTAGACTGAGGAACAGCTTCTACCCTGAGGCTGTCAGACTCATGAATAAATAAATAATAAGAATAAACACTGCAAAATGTCACATCATGTTGATACTGATCTGTTTCTTGTTGCTGCGTTCATCTGTGACCATCTGCTCATAATGACTCATGTTCGTGCTGCTGTTTATAATGATGTTTTTCTACTACATTAGGGCTTAGTGTATTACTAGCTGATGTCTCTCTTAGTTAATCCTAGATGTTATTATTGTTTTTCTCTTGCATTTGTTGTTGGATGTAACTGGGACCCTGTGTACATAATCTCGTTTTCAACACATGTACTACATGCGGTGCAAATGACAATAAATTCTCTCTGACTCTGACTCTGATATATATTATATATATATATTATATATATATATA
>JBBPBX010010553.1:27412-57678 GCA_038048925.1 Garcialebias charrua
TGGAGCCTCCTGGGTGGTCTGAGCAGTGTTTGGAGCGCTGAGACGATTTATCTGGATGGTTGACAACTTCTGCACCACTTACCCGGGCTGCTCGTGTCCCCAAAGAGAGCCTGTGTCAATGCCTTAAAGAGGAAGCTCTTTCCAAAAACAGCCAGGATCACTTGATCTGGTTCCCATTTCATTTTGGAACACGTTTAGTAGAAAAGAAAGAGCTTTGCCAAGTTTAACGTTGAAACTACTAATTATCCCGCATTTCTCTAACCATAGACGAGCTACATTGACAATGCACGACTCTAAATAACATGATGATGATTACAAAGAAACACTAAACTACACCCACATGGCCAATAAGATGATGAAATTTCAAAGATATCCGTGTCATGTACAAGCTCTGTGCAGACAAGAGCATCTGTTCATCCCACTATTCACTGTCATCTGCACCAAAGCAACAGCCTCAACATTTAAAGAACAATCTGCAGAAGCAACACGGAGTCCTGCAGCAGATGGTGTGGCCCCAATAGGGCCCTCATCTCAATTTTCTGCAGTCAGAGTAAGGAAACCGCTGATTAAGCTAAACTAAAGAATGCTTTGTTTCATGTGTTAGATGTGTAAACACATTTAGCATGTTTACGCCTGGTTTGTTTTAATTACTTAATTTTTTTCTGAATTTAACCTATCACCTCCCTGCACCCTTGGGTCCTCATCCACCAATAACCACCATTTGTTACATTTGGTGGTATGGAACTTGTTTCTAAATTTACTTTATATCTGACGGAAGCACATTTAAGTACTAGAAAAGCTTAAAATTGTCTACTAAAAGCTGTTTTTTTTAATCAAAGAAATATAGTATTTACTTTGAATGTCACTGTTTAGTTCACAAATTAATGTCCAAGGTTTGTTGCTAGTTTGTACATTTTCCACTTGCCTTTATTAATTTTCTGAACCCCAGTTTCCTTCAAACAACAAAAGATTGTAGGTGACCATTTTATGACTAAAGCACTACCGTACTTTTGCTAAACTTGTTTTTTTTCGTTGCCATGTTTAGACCTCAAATTCACATGCAAACTGCATTTTCAATAAGAAAAAACAATATTTTAGCAAAAATGTTCCATGAAGTAGTGAGTTTTAATGGGTTTTTGGGGGGAGGAGGGGGGGTGTATTTTCATGTACTAGACAAATTGAAGTTTTGATAAAACGATGAAGACACAGCCTACTTCATGCGTTCCCCTTTAATTTCATGTATTGCACGTGCACCAGTCTTTACAACAACAATAAAGCCAAAATAAAAATATTATTTCTTTATTTTTAATCTGTACTTTGTTCATTTCAAGCTGACTCAGTCAGAACCTGAAAAGGGTTGTTACTGAGAAAAAAATGAAGATTTGCATCAAAGAGAAAAAGTAGCTACGATTACATTTTTTAGATTAGATTATTATTATTGGTTAGTTTAAGCACTACCAGAACCCAGATATGGACACAGAAAGACCAGGAGACAAGAGTAAAAAGGTAAGTAAAATTATTTACAGTTTCAAGAAAGGCAGAGGACCAGGAGATCTGCAAGGGGGAACAACTGGTGAGTGTATGATTTGTTGAAGTGCTGAATAAATCCTTATAGAAATAATGAGAAATTACTTACTTTGGTTTTTAGGTTTCAGTCTTTGAGGGAGGTTCAGGAATAGTGGTACTGTGCTCAGGGGAACTATGGTCATCTATGAAAGGGAAGAGACAAAGCTCTGGTTATACTTAATACCACTGATAAAATCATTGTACTTCTTGGGTACATTGGACAAGTCTATTTTTTCTTGTATCTTGGGTTTGGAAGGAGGAACTGGTAGAGCGGTATGTAAACAATTCAACTGAGAAAAATCACTCCAGCGGTCAAGTCTGTTAATCACAGGATGATGTTGCTTTAACCAAGGGGAACCCAGAATCAGAGGTGAGGAGGAGGAAGGGGGAGATCAGGAACTCACCTTCTTCATGATGGTTACAAGACATGACCAAATGGATCTTGGCAGTCTTGTGGGTTGTGGCGGTCATTTGGCTTTGTGGAAATGTTTGGGGTCTTCTCAAGAGGCTAAATTGTCCTTAACAGAGTCAGAAAGGGAGTTAATAAACAATGTCTTGAGCACCGAACCATTTTAGTTTCATCCACGACGATGTGGAAGTGAATAGAATAATCCGCCACTGAGTGTGTATCTTGACTAACAGTAATAAGTTGACAGCATCTTCCTCGTGGAAAAGGTGGTCAAAAACCCTCCTAAACTATATGAGAAAAGTATCAAATGTTGTTTGTCTAATAGGGTGTGGGAGTGTAAACGTTTCAGCCCATCCCAGAACCCTGTTCCTTGGGGAACTGACAAAAATAGATCTTAGAGCAGACTACTGTAGTATGCTTTCAGACCCTGACCCAATCACACTGGAGAACATATCTACTGCATCAATTAGAATTCTGGTAACAGTGGCATTGTAGGAGATGAATCTGCGGGAGAGGGATTATTGTTATTAAGATGAGTCTGAATTGCCATTACCACCTCCAAGCTCTTGCATGTTTTGAGTTGTTGTTTCTTGTTTGTTCAGAAGCTTATGGAGGTCTGTCTCATGTCAATTTATATTTTCTTGTTGTAGAAAGACTGTGTTATGGTGTCTTTCTGTCAGATGGTTAATGGTTAGTTTGCCTCTGGTTGGAGCATTCTGGCATTATTGGTTACTTTAAGCACTACCAAAACCCAAAACTGAACACAGAAAGCCCAGGAGTCAAGAGTAAAAAAGCAAGTGGGTTTATTTACAGGTTCTGGGATAGGCAGAGAACCAGGAGATCTGGAAAGAGGAACAACTGGTGAGTGTATGATTTCTAAAAGTGCTGATTCAATCCTTATAGAAATAATGAGAAATAGCTTCCTTTAGTTTTCAGGTTTTAGTTTTTGAAGGATGTCCAGGAAATGTGGTACTGAGCTCGGGGGAACAATCAGGATCCAGAGGTGAGAGAAGCAGGTACAGTACTGAGATGTCTGGAGTGGGAAGGCAGGTGTAGAGTCTGCATACTTGTTTGTCTTACAGGGCTGAAACTCAGTACAGCAAGTCCGTGACTTACGAACGAGTTCCGGACCTAAGGACCGTTCGTAGGTCGATTTTGCCGTAGGTCGGAGGCCACCCGAGCCGCCACTGACTGCACGTATATGTATGTTACTGTACAATTACTAAGCACTTCGCCTATCCTAACACACCTACACACCTAGTGCATATTTACAGTATCACATGTAAATAAATGAATAAATAAAAAATATTAATTTCTTACTTTGAGCTGGTCAAAGCCTGCCTTCGTCTTTTAGCATGTTAGCTCTTGCACGTCCGAGCTCCCCAGCTTCTTTCTGCTCCACGCGGTCAAAACTGTTTACAAGAAGGACTGTTAGCTTGTTAACTTCATACATTTGGAGTGAGAAAAAAATGTATAACTTACTGAAAGCCGTTTCTCTGCGATGTTCGTCCATCTTATCCGCGGCTACTGCTCCGGGCCTGAGACGTCCACAGAGTTCACCGAGCGTTTCCAGCTAATTTATTCGTATTAGGCAACCTCTGATCAACACACAGCCCTCCAAAGCCAGCTGGCAGGAGCCGTGACTGGAACTAAACGTAAAATGGAGGCCACGGCAGCATTTCCGGAAACCACAAAGCTACGCAAATATGATTAAAAATTATAATTTTTTATTATAATCAGTGCTGGGTAGCGCTAATCCAAAAATTAGTTCCGCTATTTCTAAAGCACTTATTAATTTATTTAGGTCCGCAATTTCAAAAGCGCTTATGTATTAGCAATGCTAGTGGACGCTAATGCTAACACGTTAACCGCCATTTTGAACCGGGCAAATGGCGAACTACTTTTTTTAATCCAGCAGATTTGACCATTTGAACCGGTTAAGCTCAGAAAAACCTTGTGCTATAAAGTCAGCTAAGAAATATATTTTTTCTCAGCAAAGAAATAATTGTTTTTACCGTGTTTTCTTGGAAAGTCCTTAGCTTCTGTGGCCGTCGCGGCCGCCATTTTGAAGAGGGCAAATGGCAAACTACTTTTTTAAATCCAGCAGATTTGACCATTTCGTGAACCGGTTAAGCTCAGAAAAACCTTGTGCTATAAAGTCAGCTAAGAAATATATTTTTTCTCAGCAAAGAAATAATTGTTTTTACCGTGTTTTCTTGGAAAGTCCTTAGCTTCTGTGGCCGCCGCCATTTTGAAGAGGGCAAATGGCGAACTACTTTTTTAAATCCAGACGCGTCGCGTAGGCCGCTGAGAAACATCCATAAGTTCACCCTCCATGTTAAAAACTCTTCGTCTGACTCTTCGAAAACAAGCAATAAGGCTGCAGAGTAACACACTGGCTGCTAACTGCGCTCTCTCTAGCCAAGAGACTGAGGGGGACGCTTTTTTGTCACGGACCACATCCGGCGCTGACAGGATATGGTCTGTTAGCAGTCGTCCGGTTGATTTAAGAGCCCGTAAATAAGTTTTTTCGTTTTTACTGATAGATAATTAGTTATTAGTGGTACTGCATTTTAAATAAAAATAGCGCAAATCCGCTTATGAATTATAAAAGTTAGTCAATCCGCTGTAAAGCTAACAAATTGTTTAGGTCCGCTATAAGCGGATTAGCGCTCCCTAGCGGTCTGGCGCCTATCTTTGATTATAATTATTATTTATAAAGCCTTTAAAACAACCACAGCTGCAACAAAGTGTTGTACGCATGAAAATAAGAACATTTAAACACACAAAAAAAATAATTTTAATTTCATATTTTTATTAAATATGATACGTTTGTATGTATGAGTTGCCGTAGGTCGAGGGCGCCGTAAGTCGCGGACTCCCTGTATTTGGTAAAGGGATCCAAGATTGAGTGAAAGGAATCAAGAGAAAGGTTAACACAGAGAAAGATCAGGACCAGGTAAGAAGTCAGCCAAGGCCTTAAGAAGGGTAGAGCAGATGAGGTGATTAGAATCACCTGGGGAGAATATTCTATCTGGTAGTATATGAAAATAATAAAATGTCCAGAAGAGGGACTTTTGTACCACAGATCCTAACAAAAATGAAATAGCTGAAATGTCCTTTTGTCCTCTGTGATAAATGATATAATTACTGTCACCTACTGGTCCAGCATGGAAGTTCCATGTATTTGGAGAGGTTTTTGCATCTTGGATATCTTTCACATTTTTATAAAGGCAGCAGATTCTGGGAAAATGTTTAAATGTCTCAGAGAATGTGGTTTTTATTATTAGCTCAGAAGTTTTTCCGCTTGTTTCTTTTCATGAAGCTAATTTTAGCTACAATTTTTCAGAAAAGAGTTGGTTTGGATCTGAAATGATTATCATTGAATATTCTCATCCTAAGACATAGTCATTTGTGTTCCACTATAATATCAACTGTGACCTTTATGTTCAGACTCAACGTTTTTGTTTGTTTTTTTACAATCAAATGCTAAAAGCAGAACGCTCCTGTATTATTGCAGTCTTGAGGTTTTTATTAGTTGTTGTTTTGTTGCGGTCCCTTATAATGGCTGATGGTCCCAATTATCCTCATTACCATGTGTTTTTAAACGTGTTCCTCAGCTATCCACTGCCAACAAAAATGTATTTTAAGATATTACTTTGCACCCTCGGGTTGTTTCAAACCAAATAATCGCTCCCAATTATGTTTTCCTAATTATGATGATTTCTTGATTACATTTACAGAGCTGCCCTGCCGTAGCAAACACAACATGGTCTCCAGGCAGTTGGGGGGTGCTATCTGTGTGTGTGGGGGGGGGGGATTGTGTCAATGCAAGCAATTAAAAAGCTATCAGAGAGAGCTGAAAAGGGGAACATTTCCTATTAGATTGTTAAAGTAACCACTGGCCTGAGCTAAATGTGGCCACAGGGGCTCTAAGATGTTATTATTCTCTGTAGGCGTCATGTTGTTGTTCCTCCATGGATGCTAAAGTGGGCTCAGTGACAACCCCAAACTGCACTTTGTGCTGTTGCCCCCGATGAGTCGCCCCCATTTCATTTGCTGTTGTATACAAGATCGCTGAAAGGCAACTAGTAAACGTTAGATGCTTTACGTTCTCTCTCTCTCTCTCTCTCTCTCTCTCTCTCTCTCTCTCTCTCTCTCTCTCTCTCTCAAACACACTTAGGCTAGTTTTTTTAATCACCTATTGCCAAAAGACAAAAAGCATAACTCAAATCAAGTGTATAGATATTTACCTAAAACTTTGTGTGGTTGTAGCTGAGACTGATCCCTAATGCACATTGTAAGTGCTAACAGTTTGCGTAATGCCTTAATTTAACATTTGCCTTTAATTATTTGATGTCACAGCTGTCTTTTAGCAAAATATTTCATGAAACACTACATGTACTTTAGTGTAGCCTTCAAGATAATTAATGGATATACATCTACAACTGAAAACCTTTCAGAGTCAGTTCAATTCAAGATGGCCACAATAGCCAACTAATATTATAAAACCCAAACATGGTTATAATTTAGTAAATTTTACAATTGTTTTGCTAAAAATTTGGCGTAGTTTTAATTAAGAGTTATTTACAAAACATATTCTGAATCCAAGCACTACCCCTTTAATTAATTTTTTGCCGAAAACTTTTGTAACCGTTGGAGTCAATCCTGTTTGTCTGTTAGCAAAACATCTTGTGAATCACTGGATGTATTTAAAAAAAAATTAAAATTAACTTTTAAAAGTAATGGATAGAGGTACTGTACATCTAAAACTGATTATTGTTTGGATTTGATTAATATCAAGATGGCTACAACAGCTAATCATCATTAGCCAGCACAAAAATCCCTATACCTCTGTCAGTTTTACAGACATTGAGATAAAATGTGATGAGGTAGTAACTGAAAGTCATTCGTAACACCTGTTATTGCATCATATTTCATGATATTTCATATTCCACTCCTTTATTTCGAATAAAGGAGTGGAATTGTGGAATGTTTTGGAAAAAGATGTTAAAGATGTAAACTCTGTGATGAAATTCAAAAAAATTATCAAGTCTAAACTGCTAGCAAACTACTAAAGCTTTAAGTAATGCACCCTAATGTATTTGTTGGTTATTGAGTGTGAAATGTTACTAAATTGATCTGTTGTTTTTGGTAGTTAATTGTTTGAAAAATTGTTTGTTTTGTTTTTTGGGGGAAAAAAGGGGCAGACAAAATAAGAAAATTTTCTTCTTTCTGCCACCTTTTATTTTATGTATTTTGATTTTTTTTCCTCGTATTTATGAAATGTTTTTTTCCATTATCTTTTATGTTGTTTTTCTTAAATATGTAAAATGAATAAAACTTAAATAAATAAAAAAATATAGCATGAGACTGAGCACAATGTTATTTTCAAAGTTTGTTTAAAATATCTAACTAAGTGTCTCAACATGAGAACATTTTAATCCATTCAAGGAATGATGGCCTTTATTTGAATGTGCATTAATGAATGAATGAGATTTATTATGGCAAAAATGATTCCCCAAACCTTGTATTGTGGTTTTAATTCAGCATCTCCTTTTTTCCCATGCAGTGAGCGATGTATAAAGCAGCATATGAAACTATATAAAGTGAGTGAAATATCCCTTATGTCAAATGACACATCTGTCTCTTCAGCATGTGATCCTACACAGGGGCGGAGCTAGACATTTTAGCATTGGGTTTGTCAAAGGGGTCAACCCCTGAACTCACATGATTCTCCTTTTGTCTGTATCTCTCTCTAGCTGTGTTTCCATCCATTTTCATTTCGTATTTTGAGCTACCTCGCAAATATGTAAATACAAATTAATGCAGATCAGAAGTGTTTCCATCTGCTGGCTTGAAGCGCTTCTACCAAGCCGCGCACAGCGTCATTACGTCAGACGTCAGCGTCATTACGTCAGACGTCAGCACTGCGCATGTCTACAGTAAACAGGAAGTAGCGGTTGAAAACAGAACCCGGCCACACATCTCGTCAAAATCGAGAGAATATTTCAGGTACGTGTTGCTATCGGGCGAGTTGTATTTATTCTGTCATGCCAACTAGTTTTAGCGATGTTACATGTTGTCCGGAGCGGAAACAGCTGAACGTCACGTGACGTGAATTTTCGCTACGTCAGAAATGAGTCGGAAAATGTGTTTCCATTTGTCGTTTAGCGCATCTCAAATCCCAAAAACCACCTCAAGCGAGCGTAAAAACTTTTTAGCGTAATTCAGGAAGTAACCTCGCAATTTGCCGTTTCCATTAAGCTTTTCTGCTGCGCTATTTCAAATTGCGCAGCTAGAAACCTTGATGGAAACACGACATCTGTGTCTGTCTGTCTTCCTCTGCCAATCTGTCTGTCTGTCTCTCGCTTCTAATTCAGGCTCATTCGTAATCATTTGTGGAGCGCGTAGCAGGTCTGGCATGAGAATGACTCATGTGAGTGTTTACTTCTGTCTATCGATATTTCTTGTTTCCAAGCAATTTATTTCTACTAACTTTCATGTACCGTAATGACGCCAACACTGCAGACGGAGTCCAGCCAAACGGGTTTTATTTAGAAACAGGGAAGAGCTGTTATCACTGAGGCTACAGCTCACGCCTCAAAAGAAAACGCGGTACACACGCGAGCGAACACACTGCTAGCTGCCTGCTAACAACAACACACTCCCGGACACTTCTTCTTCGTCTCTCTTTTTCCGGTCCCTCCTCCCTGCTCCTACCCCTCCCCTACCCCCACGACCAGTCCAACACATGAGAGCGGGGGACAACAGAATTACAACAGCTCAACAGAACACAGTACAACTCAACAAATACACAGAAACACTTGGACCCAAAGCAGAACCAACACAGGGTCGTTACACTACGGTAGTAGATTTGTTAGGTGAGTTTGTGACTTCGGCTCTGTCTGGTGTCATGGACCATCGAGCCGGTGGAATGAGGCTTGACAAACTCACGAGTCACCATGGTATCAAACTTTGTATACATGAATTGCTCCATTGAGGATTGTGCCTTACGCCAAATTTACACTACATTCGGTCCGGCTCCGCCCCGCTCCGCAGGACGCAGCTGAGCGAGTCCAATTTCACTACCTCCGCTCTGCTCAGGTCCGCCTGGATGCGCCGCTCCGAGACGCATGCGCGGGAATTGCGAGATCGCGCGATAAATCAAGTGATAAATAAGTAAGTCAGAACAAAACAATTCATTCGGTGGAAGAAGGAGAACAACAGTAGAGACTGCTGCCTTGATCTTCTCTCGTAAATGAGCGACAGGACATGGTTTGAGCAACAGGAAGTGATGTATTACATTTCAGAATAAAATACTTTATTTATTTATTTATTTCTTGTATTGCGTTTGTAGGCGTAGTCATAAATGATAGTTTGACAGCATTTTTGTACAAATAAATCCGTATAGAGCTAGGATTAAGTCCGCCCGTGGTGATTTTATTTTGTAAATACGGAAGTTGTGCTCGTTCCTTTTCCTGTTGGTGCGACGTAATCTTCAAAAGTTGACTCCGGCACAGCTCCGGCGTCCGGCAGAAATAGAAATATTTCTAATTTTGACGGACTGCCGTCCGCTCGCCGCTACTCGCCGCCGCCGTGCGGAGCCAGTGTAAACTCTGTCATTGATTATAATGGGTGCGTATTTGCTGCGGAGGTCGGACCGGAGCGGGGCGGAGCCGGAACGCATGTAGTGTAAATTTGGCGTTAGTGGTCAGAGAACATGTGGGATATGATTGTGTGAAGACAGCATCGTGGTTGCTAGATAGCATGGATACAGTTAGCATGGTTGTTGAAAACAGTGTTGTTATTTGTGACACATTCGTTCTAGTGTTCCCACTGGTCAACCCCGCTAAAAAGATAATTCTGTCCCAAGTCCCTCCATTTTTCAGTATTGACTTCTTGGTTAAAGGACTCTGGAAACATGGCCAGCTCATGTTTCCGATAAAACTGATTTGGTTAGGCTGCAGATCGCTACAGCTGAAGTATGATGTTTCTCTCCGGCGGCAGGTTTGCATGTTCTTAAAACCAACAACAGGGAACTCAACATGGCTTTTCATTATAAAATTAATGGGTTTGATGACAAGGTTAATGCATCTTGTGAAAATATGGTGTTTTGGGTGTGGCTGTGAGGGACATGTTATTCTGACCTGCCCAGAAAGAACTACCTGAAGGAAATTATAGAGATTCAGCAAGTGCAACAGGTGACAACATAGGTCAGGATGCAGGAAATTATAAAGAACAAGGCACTGATCAGGATCAGGGTAATACACAGTTGCTGGAATTAAATTCCATAAATGACTCAAGAAATGGCTCAAGAAGACAAAAGGACTGGGTATAAATGTGGATGAAGAGCACAACGTCTTTAGATGAGCTTTGTATAAGGAAAAAAGGCTTCAGATGCTGGCGGTATCTCTGCTAAATTAACCAAAGATCTCTGGTTTCTGGTGGCAAAGCTGAATTAGATTCTGATGTAGAGTCTCTGACTTCCCCTGGGGAAAAAAAAAAACATGATTCCATTCATTAGTATCAAAAAGTTTTTGAAAAACACCAAAGGGATCAGAAATGTAAAAATTGAATACTTTGTATTTTCATACAGATCTACAGCTTTTTATTGAGTCAGCTATTTTTTAGGGAGGAACTCTGATGGTACAAGCCAGAGTATTTTAATGATCAAGAAATGTATTGATTAGGAAACTGGTTCTAAAATCAAAAAGGACAAATGTATGACAAATAAACAGTTTGTTTGTTGTATTTTTGATTAGGGTAGTTTTGGCTCAACTCTCCCCGAGTGACATGGGTTTATTAGGATGGGAAGTCTGAATATAAATGGAGGCTGTGATAAATGCAAAAAAGCTGCATTGTTCAGACTGTGCTGCCTTAAAAAAATTGTTTGTTTTTCTTTACCAGAAAGCCACAGTACTGCTGATAATGAAGCTGAGTGGAAAAGAGAGTCGGGTGGTGATCTTGTTTTCAGTCATAGAATTAGCACCAACTGTGGAATAGAACTTTGTTTATCTTAAAACTTCACTCCTGACACCATTAAAAATGAAGAAATTATTAAAGGTCGACTACTGACAGTTGTTGTGGAGCATGAAAATGTATCCATGGTGTTTATTAATATTTTTGCTACGGCAAGGACAGACTGATTTTTTTTAGATACCTTGTCTGATGTTCTTAAAGATTGTGACTGCAAGTAGTATTTGCTTTTGGGTTGCAATTGGAAATGTACTGTAAATAGGAGATATGATAGAAACCATTTGATACCTCACTCTGCATCCTCCATTTGGCTGTTTCACCCATTGGGGACCTATGAACTGTGTGATGTATGGCGATACTACAATGGGAAAGAAAAATGGGAAGCAAAAGTGAACTGGGAAAAGAGTGAGGCTTTGTGTATTGGAGATAAATTCGAGAAGAAACTTAAAGGTCCACCGACATGATTTTTTTACTATTCATAAAATTGCTCAATATATATATTTTATCATTTAAATATGTTCCTTTATGCAAACAAAATGATAAATCACTTTAATTTTGCTTTAAAAGTGATTTTGAACTTCAAGCCGTGTTTAATCATGGGAAATCTGATTACACCCGAACGCACCATCTGTGATGTCACACCGGGCAGAGCTCTGGGCTTGTCACAGTGCGCAGGTATGAGCAGCTCACATGAAGGTAAGTCTGATACAGCATCAGACCTAAATTAGATCCTGTTGTTTCTTGTTCCATCACCCAAACTATTTTCTGCTTCCCAAAATGAAGACAAATAGCTCAAATCTTCACATAGATTGATAAATTCGTCGTGTTTTAAATGGTCCGCTATTAAAGAGACCAGAGCCCTCTGCCCAGTGTTACATCACAGATGGTGCGTTCGAGTGTAATTGGATTTCCCATGATTAAACACGGCTTGAAGTTCAAAATCACTTTTAAAGCAAAATTAAAGTGATTTATCATTTTGTTTGCAAAAACAAACATATTTAAATGATAATATATATATATATATTGAGCAATTTTATGAATAGTAAAAAAATCATGTCACAATCCCTTTAATGACATTCAGGTCGCGCTGAAAGGCGGAAATGGGTGTGCGCTTCGTGTTATTTACGTTGTAACATAAGCTGATTTGTGATCAGTTATTAACAAAAATTTAACTCAGAAACACTAATATATATATATCCAGCTAACAATTTTTTTTTTTGCCGAGTCTCCTCTCTTAAAACACGAACACTCCACCCACGTGAAGAGAGCACCCCACCCACTTCCAGAGAACTGCCCACCCACTTCAAGGCGGCTCTGCGGCAAATGCGTAATGAACGCGGGTGGCCCAGAGCCACCCAGGGGTGGCCCGGGCCATTGAGGGCTGGCCAATGCGAAAACGGCTATAGACACCCCAAGGTGTGTAGTGGCCGGGGCCGGGGCGCGAACCCGCGTCCTTCGGGTCCCAAGTCAAAAGCCCTGCCACTACACCATATTATGCCCCTTTTCCACTTGCTCGGCCCAGAGCGGCTCAGTCTGGTCCGGTCTGGTTCAGTTCGGCTCGGCTCACATGTAGGTTTGTTTCCATTCACTTACTGCAGCCCTTCTGTGGGCGGGGTGTAGAATCTCACTCGTCCTACCACGTGGTGGCCAGAGGTGGCCGCCACTAGAGGGCGCTAGGGGCGCCGCTCCTCCTTGGAACTGCAGCTTTTCTTCTTCACCATTTGAAGATTTTTTTTTTTTTTTTATAAAAGTGAAATAATAAAATAAAAATATTTCGAAATGCATGCATATATGTTTTTAGTTGTGTAGGATAAATATTTTATGAGTAATGATTGTTTTGTTTGTTTCAAAAAACGTTTTCTGATTGTGAGTGACGTACTTCCGGTTTCCCCGCTCGGCGCCGCCTGGGGGCTTTTCCCATGCTTTTCCATTGAATCTAATTATAACTATCCGCCGCTAGCGGCCGTAGTTTATGTCCCATCTGTACAAAACTTTTGGACTGTACAGGTCGCATTTTCCCCCGCCCTCGAGCCTGGACTGTCTCTTATGCCACGGATCGACAGCACTTCCGGTTCGAGCCAAGGAGGGGGGGAGCGGGGGATTCCCTCTGTTTACAGTCAGACCTGATCATCACACGGACAACTAGCGAGTAGCGACGTTGAAACAGCAGTAATTATTAATGGTGCCTTTCTACACAGGTAAGCAAGTAATAATTAGTGAGTTTAATAAATCGCTGAGCACACATGAGCAAAGTTTGAGCTGTTTTCATCTGTGTTCGGGACATGGTGGTGTGTGTGGGACGGTGGTTGTTGCAGTCAGTTACAGTAGCTAGTAGCTGTGCTCATGGTTGTGGTGTACTGTCTGCAACATTATAAAAGTTGCTACTTGCTAGTTATAAACCCGAATGTGTGAAGACGACTCCTGTCTGTTCATCTTCAGCTCATCATGAACTGTTTACTCCTCAGAGTGTCTGTCTGTGTTAGTTAACTTTTGTCTCGTTTCGTTTAGCAGCAGTTGCAAATTTTCTGATGAATAAATCTGAATGAATAAATAAACTTTAGTTTTAGTTTAGTTTAGTTAAACTTTAGTTTCATTATAAGTTGTGCTGTTGTTTCAAAGACACTAAACTTAAATAAATCAAGTAGCAGAAAGATTTAAGCATTAAATAGTTTGAATTTTTCATGTTATGAAACAGTGATTATATAATTATTTGAATTTAATTTTAATATTATAAAGATCACTGTGGATGGAATGCAATTGAAATAACCTGGATATTATTATTTATGTTGTATTAAGAAAGTTAAAATGTGATTACATATGTGTACACAAAGCACTTCAAGCAATGTGGAAAATGCTAAAAAAAATACATAATTAATGTGCCTTCTGTACTTTCTTTACAGAAAAAAATCCACACAACACCTTCATCTCTACACATCTACCACCTGTGTAACAGACAGAGAGACAAAATGGAGCAGGAGACATTAAATAATTCAGTGAAGTCACTGAAAACAACACCTTTTGAGAGAAGAACAAATCAGGAGAAGATGGAAGTGAAAAAACTCGGACCTGATCGACCCATCATCCAAATTACTCAGCAGTCCAAAGACAGAGGGAGACAGTACACTCGATCTTTTTCCAGGACCTGGTTTAATAAGAAGGCTTGGCTAACTGCATGTAACGAGGCTAATGCTTTATTCTGCTTTCCCTGCCTCCTTTTTCAAACTTCAGGATCTGACGCAGTTTGGATAAAGACAGGCATGACTGATTTAAAGCATTTTTCAGAAAAAGCTAAGAAGCATGAACAATCTGCGGTCCACATGAGCAGTGCACTACGACTCGCCATGTTTGGAAGGGTAAACATTGCATCTCAGCTTGATGAAGGCTACAGGGTAGGGATCCGTAAGCACAATGAGGAGGTTGACAAAAACAGGCACATTCTTTCAAAAATAATAGACTGTGTGAAGTTCTGTGGTGCATTTGAACTTGCTCTGCGTGGTCATGATGAAAGTGAAAGCTCAGAAAATCCAGGTATTTTTAGAGGACTGGTGGATTTTGTAGCATCACTGGATGCAGTTCTACATGAGCACCTGCAGACTGCCACTGTGTTTAAGGGAACATCCAAGGCTGTGCAGAATGAACTCCTTGATTGCATGCTGTCAGTTTTGAGAGAGTGCATCATTGAAGAAATCAGGAGTGCAGACTTTGTCTCCATCCAGGCTGATGAAACAATGGACATTTCCACTCAGTGTCAGCTGGTGCTTGTGATCCGTTACATTGACAAAGCCCATCATGTCCAAGAGAGGTTTTTTGAGTTCATACCTCTCCAAAGTGCCACAGCTGATTCCATCGCCACAGCACTTCTGGATAGGTTGAGCTCCATTCTCCCTGATGACCAGAAGAGCAAGCTCATTTCACAAGCATATGATGGTGCGAGTGTCATGAGAGGAGCCACAGGTGGTGTACAGAAGAAGATCCAAGATGTCTATGTAAATGCACACTACATTCACTGCTATGCTCACCAGCTTAATCTTATCATGCAGCAGGTGACTTCCCATATCTCAAAAGTGAGTATTTTCTTCTCAGACCTGGCTGGATTCTCCGGCTTTTTTTCAAGATCGCCAAAGAGAACCAGTATTCTCGATGAAGTGGTGGCCCACAGAGTTCCAAGAGCAAGCACAGTGAGGTGGAACTTCCACAGCCGAGCTGTGAACACTGTTTTTGAACACAAAGAAAAACTGCTCCAGTGTTTTGAAACCATCAGGGACTCAGGACAGTTTGATCCTACCACTGTTAGAGAAGCTGGAGGCTTTGTTCGGCTGCTGGAGGATGAAAGCTTCAGCTTTTTCCTGAAACTGTTCCATCTGGTCATGCCTCATGTGGACATTCTCTACAACCAACTCCAGAAGCGGACCATCGACTCAGTCTTTGTTCAGAGAATCATGCAGCAGTTCACAGACCACATTCAAAAAATCAGGTACCGGTAAATTGAAATTAATGTGTATGTTGTGCTGTTTAATATTACTGATACAGTATTTTGTTAATGTCTTATGATTGAACTACTTCACATTTCTTGTTATTTTACCTGGTGACTAAAATATGAACACTGTTCTCTTATGGTCCTGCAGAGACTCACTCCCTACTATTTGTGGAGAACACAGTGGCAGTGTATCCCAGATGGCTAAGAAACGCCACACACTGGGCCCTGGTGAACGTCAGAGGATAGCTACAGAGGTGAGCAGCTAAATGCATGATGTAGGTCTTTTACCGTACAATGTTTTTCATCATATTAGTTCTGTATTTTGAAAAAGTGAGGAGCACTACATCTTTCTAATTACAATGTCAATTTGAATTGTTGCTATTAAATGTACACATATACTCATAAATTGTTAGATGTTAAATAATTAGAAAGCTGACTAGCCATTTCCCTATCCTCTTGAATACCAGGAAAAATAATTATTGTCCATGCCCAATATTTTATTATTCATATGGAAGAGAAAGGTGCCAAAACCCATCCATCCATCCATCCATTTTCTTCCGCTTATCCGGGGTCGGGTCGCGGGGGTAGCAGCCTAAGTAGGGAGGCCCAGACTTCCCTCTCCCCAGCCACTTGGAGCAGCTCCTCTGGGGGAATCCCAAGGCGTTCCCAGGCCAGCCGAGAAACATAGTCCCTCCAGCGTATCCTGGGTCTTCCTCTGGGTCTCCTCCCGGTGGGACATGCCCGGAACACCTCACCAGGGAGGCGTCCAGGAGGCATGTGCCAAAACCCAAATATGAAAGGGTGGGTGCCAAAACCCACCCTTTCATATTTAGCATAATTGAAAAGCACAAAATCAGTCAGAGAATCTTTATTGCCATTTGCACCGCATGTGGTACATGTTATGAAACAAGATTATGTACACAGGGTCCCAGTTACATCCAACAATAAAATGTAAGAGAAAAACAGTAATAACATCTAAGATATGAACTAAGAAATACATCTACTAACAATACACTAAGCACTAATATCATAGAAAGCATTACTCCAAACAGCAGCACAAACATGAGTCTGTATGAGCAGATGGGCACGAATGAACACAGAAACATGAAACAGATCAGCAGCAACATGAAACAGATCAGCAGCAACATGTGATATTTCAAAGTGATTCTTCTGGTTAGAGATTCAGGAGTCTTAACAACCTCAGGGTAGAAGCTGTTCCTCAGTCTCTGTAGAGAGCAAAAAGAGTTAATTCAGTAATATGCTGTGGGTGGGAGATATTCAGGTGTACAGATGTCCTCCAAGGAGAACAAATTTAAACTGCTGTTAGTCAGGAGGCTATTTTATTAAAGTGGTGCATTCATTTTTTAGGTTTGTGACACAATCTTGGCCCATGTAAAACAAAGATTTACCTTCACAAATCATCTGATCAGTGCTACGCTGCTGCAGGCAGACAGATTCCAGCATTACCACAGTCATTTCCCTGAAGCAGCACTGAACTCCACCATGGAGGCGTACCCACTGCTGAACAAGAACAAGCTGAAAACTGAACTGGCTCTCATCTACAGCGATGAAGATTTCAGGAGCTGCAGTGGTGCTGTGGCTCTGTACGAGCTCTTCATGGGGAACAATCTTCATGACACCTTCTCAGAGACTGTGACTCTGCTGAAAATCCTCATCACAACTCCTATGACCACAGCTGAGTCTGAGAGATGCTTCTCAACACTGAAGCGAATAAAGACCTTCCTCAGGAACACAATAGCCGTGTTTCCATCAAGGTTTCTAGGTGCGCATTTTGAAGTATCGCAGCAGAAAAGCTTAATGGAAACGGCAAAATCCGTATTTACTTTCTCAAGTTCGCCAAAAAGTTTATACGCTCGCTTGAGGTGGTTTTTGGGATGTTCGAAAATGAGCAGATGCGCACAGCGACAGATGGAAACACATTTGCCGACTCGTGCTGCCGAAGCGAACATTCACGTCACGTGACTGATCAGCTGTTTCCGCTCCGGACAACATGTAACATCGCTAAAACTAGTTTGTATGACAGAATAAATACAACTCGACCGATAGCAACACGTACCTGAAATATTCTCTCCTTTTTGACGAGATGTGTGGCCAGGTTCTGTTTTCAACTGCTACTTCCTGTTTACTGTAGACATGCGCAGTGCTGACGTCTGACGTAATGACGCTGACGTCTGACGTAATGACGCTGTGCGTGGCTTGGTAGATGCGCTTCAAGCCAGCAGATGGAAACACTTCTGCTTCGCATTAATTTGTATTTACATATTTGCGAGATTTCAAAAATTAGCTCAAAAATCGAAATGAAAATGGATGGAAACACAGCTAATGTCACAGGATCGACTCAATGCATTGGCCATGCTCTCCATGGAGAAAAATCTGGTCAAAGCCGTCCCTGACTTCAACCAAAGAGTCATTGAGAAATTTGCTTCTCTCAAGGATAGAAGGGCAAAATTTATGTACAAAACGTAGAACACTGCTTTTGTTGAAATAGTTCATTTAACTACACAGTGTGATACCTTAGCGTTTAGAGCTGAAACACTACAGAGGGTGGTGCAAACAGCAGAGAACATCACTAGTAGCAGTCTCCACAAAAAGAACATCTACCACAGCAGACATCTGTGTAAAGCACACAGCATCATCAAGGATCACCTCCAGTCTGCACAAGGGCTCTTCCATCTACTACCCTCGGGCAGACAATACAGGAATCTGTCATCACACACAAAAAGACTAAAGGACAGCTATTATCCACTGGCTGTCAGATTACTGGACTCTCAATAAATAACACTAAACAACTGGCAATAACTTTGCACCAAGCCACATCTGTGACAACAAAATTTGTTGTCACAGATGTGGCTTGGTGCAAAGCTGTGGCTTGGTGCAAAGATGTGGCTTGGTGCAAAAGCTAATATTTGTTGAACAAATATTAGCTTGTGACAGTAATTATGTGCAATATATATCACATAATTACTGTCACAAGCTAATATTAGCTTGTGACAGTAATTATGTGCAATATATATCACATAATTACTGTCACAAACTAATATTAGCTTCTGACAGTAATTATGTGCTATATATATATATAATATATATATGTATATATATATAGATATGTGTGTGTAGCTTAAATTACAACCTTGAACTACTTATTCATTTAAATACATCCTGTTGCACCATTGAAATTCTACCATGTTGTTTTTTACTATGTTTGTAGGACCTTGTATTACTTTTTCATTTGTAGGTACTTTATTTTTGTACCTTTATTGCATGCTTTAGTATTTTTTTTGTTTGTTCTTTGTTGTTTTAGTGAGTTAAATTGTTGGTTCTCAATCTGAGCATTTCATTGTACTGTTGGCCTAGTTTTAATCTGCATTTGATAAATAAACACCAGAAAAACTTGAAACGTTATTTTTTCATTTTTGAGAAAATAGCCCCCCCTGGTAGTTAACTGAGGAACCGCCACTGCCTCAGTTACATCCATGTACGTTAGTCAGGTACAGAGGATAGCTTCTTCTGTTTTAAAAGATGTCCTTCATCCCCTGTATGGAGAGTTTCAGCTTCTTCCCTCTGGTCGGAGGTTTTTAGTCCCTAAATGTAGGACAACACGTTTTAAAAATAGCTTTGTTCCCACTGCTGTTACTGAAATGAACAAACTGAAATAATGTTGAAGCTTTTAGTGGTTAAATGTTTTTATTTTTCATTTTACATATGATTAGGGGAGCCTTAACACTGTTATGTGCAACATTATCTGCTTATGGTTTCTTTGAAGTGTTTTTACTAAATGTTTTTACTGTTTTTATTTGTGTGTGCGCATGGATGGATGGATGTATGCTTTGTACCACTGCAAACCACATTTACCCTTGGGTATAAATAAAGTAACCTGAACCTGAACCTGAAATGGGAGGGGGGGCAGAGCAGGCAGAGTGTTTAGCATCCTGACTGCCTGATGAACAGAGCTGTCTCTCAGTCTGCTGGTTCGAGCCTGGAGACTCCTCAGTCTCCTCCCTGATGGCAGCAGTCTGAAGCAGCTGTGTAGTGGGTGTGTGGGATCACCTGCCATGCAGTGGGCTTTCCGAGTGAGGCGGTTGCTGTGTAGGTCCTGCAGTGAGGGAAAGGAGGTGCCCACGATCTTCTCAGCTGCTCTCACAATGCGCTGGAGGCTCTTGCGGCAGGATGCAGTACATGCACCAAACCACACAGTGATGCAGCTGGTCAGGACACTTTCTATGGCACCTCTGTAGAAGGTGCTCATGATGGGGGTTGAAGCTCCAGCCCTTTTCAGCTTGCGGAGAAAGTAGAGACGCTGGTGAGCCTTCTTGGCCAGTGATGCAGTGTTCCTGCTCCAGGACAGGTCCTCTGAGACATGCACTCCCAGGAACTTGGTGCTGTGAGTGAAGTTACAGATGTGAGTTACAGATGTGAACTAAAAGCTGACACCACTGAATTAAGTTGTAAACTTTATATTTATTTTCCTCTAACAGAAAGATCAAAAGCAATCCCTATCACAAAATGACAACAATTGAATAACAAGCTGACTGAAGAGTTTAAGGTCACAACTTTATAATAAATGTTGTTCAGTCTGTTCCACTGAGGAAGATGAAGTTTCCTCCACTGTGGATGAACACATGAAGATGAATGTGTGTTTTCTTCCAAAGAGCTCCAGTTGAACATTGTAGAGCTGAATCAACAACTTAAAATATATGTAATTATATCTGGCAATATGGCAGCTTTACTAAGCATCAAATCAAATAACTCAAAAAGGAAAGACATAATTAACAAGATTTACCATATTCTATATGAACTTGATATAAGGCAGATATCTGTAGATTTTCTTTGGGTTCCAGCACATGTGGGAGTGGAAGGCAATGAAGACGCAGACATTCTAGCAAAACGGGCACTAAAATCTTAAAATATTAATTATGAGATACCATTGTGTAAAGATGAATGTAAAATGATAATAAATACATAAGAAAATATGGCAGGAAAACTGGGACATAAATGATACAGGAAGACATTTACATAATATTCAGAAAAAGGTAGAAAATACAAGGAAAACAGGAAGAAACAGGAGGTTAGAATCAATAATTACTCAAATTGGAATAGGACAGACCATCAGATCGATCTACGCTCCCACCCTCATCTATGGTCATGAGCTTTGGGTTATGACCGAAAGAACAAGATCTCGGATACAAGCGGCTGAAATGAGTTTTCTCCGCAGGGTGGCTGGACTCTCCCTTAGAGATAGGGTGAGAAGCTCAGTCATCCGGGAGGGACTCGGAGTAGAGCCGCTGCTTCTCCACATCGAGAGGAGCCAGTTGAGGTGGCTCGGGCATCTGGTTAGGATGCCTCCTGGACGCCTCCCTGGTGAGGTGTTCCGGGCACGTCCCACCGGGAGGAGACCCAGAGGAAGACCCAGGACGCGCTGGAGGGACTATGTTTCTCGGCTGGCCTGGGAACGCCTTGGGATTCCCCCGGAGGAACTGCTCCAAGTGGCTGGGGAGAGGGAAGTCTGGGCCTCCCTACTTAGGCTGCTACCCCCGCGACCCGACCCCGGATAAGCAGAAGAAGATGGATGGATGGATGGATGGAATAGGACAGGCCTTAATAAATCACTTAAAATAATAGGAAAACATGCAACAGGACTATGTGGCAAATGCACCAATGATATCCCTGAAACAGTTTAACATGTCTTTATGGAATGTCTTGAGTATGGAACAGAAAGAACGCTTCTCCAAAAAGAAATAAATAAAATGAATATTAAATTTACAATGAGGGATATGTTAAGTAGTAATATCAGTAAAGTTAAAGACCAAATTATTATTTTATTGAAAATAGACTTCACATAAACAATTTGAGAACAAAAATATCTAGATCGATAGCAGTTCTGTATAAAGTAAGAGAGTTATTCACTGATAAAGCAATGTTTATGTTGTATAATGCAAATAGTTGTTCCTTATTTGGTTTACTCTATTGAAGTCTGGGGTAAAGCGTGTAAAACTATAACTAATCCTTTGTTCATTTTACAGAGAAGAGCTGTACGAATTATTATGAAAAAAACTATAGATATCCGTCGACTACTTTATTTTATCAACTGAAAATTCTGAAGTTCTATGATTTGGTTAATTATAACATTTTGTTGCTTATGTATAAGCCACATAAAGGCATGTTGCCTGTCAATATTCAAACAAATTTTGTTAAAAGAGAGAGTGTATATTTTCTTAAAGGAATTGAGATGTTTGTGAAGCCTTATTTTAGTAGTAGTTTGAAGGAACGATCCACAATAATTCAGGGAATAGGATTGTGGAATGGTTTGGAAGATAACGTTAAAAATGCCAGATCACTGTATACATTTAAGAGACTGATAAAGACGAGTTTCTTGGAAGAATATGGAAATCGTTGATATATATCTACTTAATTTGTTGTCTGATTTGATGAAGATGTTTGAGTTTTTATGTTTTTAATTTAGCTAGATTGTTATTGTCTTTGTGAATTACATTTTTATATATAATTTGATTTACATTAGAATTAAGTAAAAAGGGGCAGTTTTCATAAGACTAGTTCTTCTTCTGCCACCTTTCATTTTATTTTATTTACTTTTTTATTGTATTGTATGTATAATTGTCTTTTTTAATGAAATGAATAAAATTTTCCCCCAAAAAATAAATAAAAATAAATAAAAATAACCTAATAGAGAGAATTTAGTTGAATTATAAAATTCATTAAACTGAATAAGTTTTTTTCCCCTTCTGTTTATCTCTGTCCACACTCCAGCTCAGTAGGTGGCGGTAATGCACATTACAGTTGGTCTGCCAACAAAGGACGGAAGTAAATCTTTTTTGTCCTTCGAACCGACACAAACCGAACCGACTGACGTTAGTTCGGTTCTGGATTGTTTAGGAACAAAGTTGTTCGTGAGAAACATCTGGAAGTGGAGCAGAGGTGCATGTTGAGGAAAGAAGCGACGAGTTTTAATCATCGGCGGGTTTCGGCTTTTTCCGGTGAGTTTCGGCGCTGCAGCTCTTTCTTCTCTAAAATATCTTTATGTTTATGAGCTGCTGTTTCCAATTCAGCTACATTTAATGAATGTTCGAGTTTATTGTTTAATTTATTAACTTTATTTAACCAGATGAATCCCATTGAGATCACAGAACTCTTTTGCAGGGGAGGCCTGAGCCTGAAGACTTGACAAATAATAAATAACACTTTAAAAAGTATTTTCAGAAACATCCACTTTAAACAAACTTGGTTTAAATAATATGAACATGTTTGTTGTACTTTTGTGGTTCTTTTTACCAGCTCGTGGACATTATTTGTTCAAATATGTATTTAATGTTTTCAGAGCTGCAGCCTGCATGAAAGTGAAAGTATTCAGAGTGTTCAGAGATCAGCCTCCATTTTGTCCTCTGCCTTGATTATAAAATGGTAGAAAGTGTGTGAATAAATCTGTAGCAGCATGAATAGTCAGAGAATCAGACACAGAACAGTCTGATGGTTTTGTCTCTGTCTCCAGCAGCTGAGAGAAGAATGTCCAGAGGGACATCTGTCCTCTCCGTCCTGGTGCTGTCGGGGACTCTGAGACTTTCTGCAGGTCAGTTCCTGGTTTGTTTCCAAGCATCAAACGTCAAAAACAAATGTTTCAAATAGTTGTTTTAATCAATTGGTTCTTAAAGCTGCTATATGTAACTTTTCTAACAATATATATTTTAACACATTTCTTCACTCTGTCACTAGACTGATGTTAGCCAGGTAATCTCTGAAAAAAACTAAAAAAAAATATTGTCCCCTTGCTTCTCCAGGTGGTAAATAAGCATTTCTAAAAAGAAAAAGTGACCCGCCGTTAACCAGCCAATAAAAACAGAGTTTGTAACCAGCCAATAAAAACAGAGCTTGAATTTGAATCAGCCAATAAAAACAGAGCTTGAATTTGAATTTCAGCAGACCATGGGAGAGCAGAGCCATATATGGCTCTGAGGGGGAGGGATCAGAATGCTTTGCCTGTTGAAATTTTTTCTAAGTGCTGCAGTTCTACAGAAACTGCAGACTGAACCTTTAAATCTGAGGTATTGGTGCACAAATGATGCTAAAGTTTGTTTCTCTCATGTCACCATTTGTTCTGTAAAAATAAGAAAATAAGAAATTGTGTGAACGAACTAAAAGAGTAAACTTGGTGTTTGTTCAAAGTGAGGATCACTGATTTAACTGGAGCCAAGATGATCCGAGACAAACGTCCATGATGTGACTGAGCCATGCTCAGCTGTCTCCTCCCTCCTCTTCCTCACTCTCTGTTCAGAACAGTGTTGCCAGGTGAGAAATGTAGGATTATCGTACTAGAGCCCTAAAATTATCGTATTTTGAGGGAAATTATCGTACACCCGTCATAAACAAAATAACAAGTATGCTCTATAGGCACTCTGTTGTTGAATAGCGTCTAACAGGCATCCCCAGCTTTGTGGCATCAGTACTGGTGGGAACCAGAGACAATAATACGTATTAATGTCTGGTGGCAGCTAATGAGCCCCCCTCTTCTTGTTTTGTTTCATGGTGGTTAACCACGACCGAGCTGAAGTGTGGACAGGAGATAAATAAATAAAAACGAATTCTGTAAAACTAATTTAATAACTCAACTAAATTCTGTCTATTAAGTTTGTATTTTTAAGGAAATAATAACTTGATCTTAAACTTTACTGATATCACTACTAAAAACATCCCTAATTGTAAATTTAATATTCATTTTATTTCTTTCTTTTTGGAAATGCTTTCTTCTTGTTTCATACCCTGGACATTCCATAAAGACATGTTGAACCGTTTCAGGGAGATTGCTGGTGCACATGTCACAAAAAAGTCCTGTTGCATGTTTTCCAATTATTTCAAGAGATTTATTAAATAAAGGTTGAATGAATAAATTAAGGCCCGTGTGTCCTGTTCTAATGTGAGTAAGTTGATTCTTCCTGCTTTCAATTGTACTGTATATCTTACCTTTTTATGAATGTTGTGTAAATGTCTTCCTATATCATAATGTCCCAGTTTTCCTGTCATATTTTCTTAATATATTTCTTTATTATCATTTAACGTTCAACTTTATATAAATGTTCTTTCATTTTCATCACTTCTTCCGACCGATGTCACACGGCTCCAAGCAGCTCCAAGTACACGGCTCTGCTTTTTCTAACTCATGGAGCGGGTGCAACGGACTATTCAGCCAATCATGGTCGTTGTTCTGCATATACGTAACTCTTATGTCGCATTTAGAAAAGCACGATTGGCTGGAATTTCAAGATGCCTTCAGGGTTCACAAAAAAACTCTGACAGACAGTTGCGACAGGCTGATGGAAACCGATCACAACTACACGTTCACAGAATGGTCAAATTATCGTATTTTTGGACTTTTTCGGGATTATTGATCGTACAGAGGGTAAAATTATCGTACAAATACGATAATTATCGTACACCTGGCAACACTGGTTCAGAATGAAGTGAAAAGAGCCTGAACAGGCTCCGCTTGCATCAACTAATGCATTTGTTGTTGGATGTAACTGGGACCTCGTGTACATAATCTCGTTTTCATCACATGTACCACATGCGGTGCAAATGACAATAAAGACTCTCTGACTCTGACTCTCTGACTCTAATGTTCAGTTTGGTGTTGGTGAGACACTTCTGATGTCCTCTGTTAAATCTGATGCCAAACAGGTTCCTCTGAGGTCCCTCAGTGTGGCATGCACAAGCTGCATGCTGGTGAAGATTCTCAGTCATCCAGAACATGATAAAATAAAATAAAAAGCGTTCAATACAGAAACAACTGGACTTTCTTTGTAACAGAAGACGTTTCGCTCTTCATCCGAGGAGCTTTCTCAATTCAAAGAGCAAAGTTTGGGAGTGAGATTTTTAGGCTGAGAGAAGACGCACACACATACCTAAGTAAATTGACAAATCACACCTCACACCTTAATAGGGGTTTCTTAAAGCTGCACTGACATCATGTTGTAACTATGCATCATTTTACACTACATATATATATATACTGTATATATATATTATCATTGAACTATGTTTGTTTTTGCAAAATAAATTATAAATATATTAAAATTTCATTACACGTTATGGTAATTTTGTCGCTGGGACACGCCCACATTTTTCCGAGAACTTCCGCAATACGTCACGTGACGTAAGGAGATGAGTCGCTGCTCGTGCACACTTTGTAAACAACATGGCGACCGATACAGAACCGGACGAATTTAGCAATCTGAGTGAAGAATAGTGCAATTTTTAGTCAGTTTTGGAAGCCAAAGTTATTTCAGGGGGTTAAACAATAAACAGCAGGTTCTAATTTATGTCTGCAGCCGTATTTATTGAAGCCTTACCAACGATGAAGCAGGTGTCAAGCCGCGACTTGTGAGGACCGAGGAGGACGTTTTTTCTCAGCAAAGAAACAATAATTTTTTACCTTGTTTTCATGAAAATTCCTTCGTGGCGGCAGCCATTTTAACTGACGACGTCAGTCGACGTCGTTCAAAACTCCGCCTTCTGTTCTCTGATTGGTCCGGTCAAAAATCTACCAGAGAAATCCTTGTCTATGGGACAAGTCCCAGACCCTAGTACAAAGCGAAGTGAAGGACAAGGGTCTGGTTTTAACCAGGCTAGCACCGGGTAGTTTATTGTACGACAACGCGTTTGCGTACGCGGGCGTAAAATTTGAGTTAGACGCGTACATGCCCTGCGGGGCTACGCTTGTGCCTCTGCGTATGGACGGCGTACAGCGGCGTACGGCTGTACGCAGAGCTATGCAGGGGCCTTTACCCTTCAGGGTGCGAGGGGGAGTCCTACATTTCAGACGAGCAAGGTTCCGAGGGTGAAGGGCTGGAACCCGATCATAGTCGTCTACTGTACAGAGCTGGCGATGTTAAAACACCCAAATGCGACACAACATACCAGCATTTTTTCAAGTTATACAAAAGAAAATAGGCGATCTTGAATACAATGACACTGCGTGCTAATAGCAGCCTGCAGACTCAACTTCTTGTCTCTACGTCATGACGTCGCATGCGTACTGTACAGAGCTGGCGATGTTAAAACACCCAAATGCGACACAACATACCAGCATTTTTTCGTTATACAAAAGAAAATAGGCGATCTTGAATACAATGACACTGCGTGCTAATAGCAGCCTGCAGACTCAACTTCTTGTCTCTACGTCATGACGTCGCATGCGTAAGAAACACAGCGCCAATTTTATAATCACTTTGAAACAAATTTTCATTGATTTATCATTTTGCTAGTAAAAACGAACATAGTTGAATGATACAACATATATATGTTGTGCCACTTTATGCATAGTTCCAACATCATGTCACACACCCTTTAAGGTCTTTGTTAGTCTAATTCACAGAAGAGGCTCCTCTGTTCCCATCAGGTGTGAACCGTCTGGGAATCGGACCTAAACAAGGCTTAAAGAGCTCCGGCCGGGGGCCGGATTTCCGGCTTTTGACCAAACGGTCCACTTAACTTTGATAGCTGGACAGCGATTACATCCAATCACATTGAAGCTCACGTTGTTTTGACCAATTACTAACAGGAAGGCCTGTCTTAAAAAAGCAAGCAGGTGTGTATGCGGCTTCAGTCAAATCAATGTAGAAGTTGGAGTTTGTCACACCGGGACAAAATATAGTTTTACTGTCGAAACAAGTGGCGCTCTGCCTCCTCCGTAACAGGAGGTGATTTCTCCTCCTACTCAAGTGTCCGGCGCCTCCTCTGACTGACGATGTGTCCTCCCTTTGGAGCGAATCAAAGCGCAGGTGCGTGGGTCAAATGATTTTAGCAGGAAAGACTTAAGCCTAGCAAATTCTTAAATAGATATCTACAAATGCAAAATTGTTAATTTATTAATCTTCAACAATTGTTATGGGCTATGAATTTTTGTTCATGTATGATCATTGTTTGATTTGAGTGTTAAACAGAATTTTGTTTTTAGAAGGGACAGATATTATAAGAATTTTATTCTTCATCTGCTTCCTTTCATTTTAAATCTGTTTTTTTTGCTTTCTATATATGTTCTGAATTTGTTGCTTTGTGTTTTGATTTGAGATGAATAAATTACATAAATAAATAAATATAGTTGACGCGTCGCATAGGGCGCGCGGCCAAAGTGACGCAATCGTGAAGTCCCCTCCCCCGCGCTTTGGCCAGCGCGTTGGTTTCGCGCATGGTCGTGCACCTCTCAGATTTTGAAGCTCCGCAAGCCTAGCGCGTGCGCCGAATTGATTGACAGGTCGGGTGTGGACCTCACCGACAGCCTTCACGCCAGAATCTGCAGCTGTCTGCGCCGCTGTGGTCGTGGAAACTGTGTCGCGACGCATGGAGGAATGTTTTTTATGTGATTCAAATGCATTAAATTCCCCGAGCGAGCGGAAAGCTATTTGTTTTTGTTGTGTGATTTCAAACAGTTCTTCTTCTACGGTAGATTTCTTCTTCTACACCCTTTCTTGCAACATATGCACAGGTTTTAGAGGGTACTGCCACCTGCTGGTCAGTAAAAGAACAGCACTTTGCCATGCGCTGCCGTGCCACACTATAAACGCATGCACAGTGCGCGCGCAGCACGTGCGCTCCAGCTTGCGGACCAAAAGCGCGACTATATCCGAGCCTTCAGCAGAAGCTGCAGCTCCCACCCCATACATACACACTGCTGAACACACAACCCCCCCCCTCCTTTCTGAAGGAGGCTCCAAGTTTTTTGTCAAGCACCAAATAATCTGCAGGAAAAATAAGAAAAAGATGCAGAAGTTGAATGGAGGTCAGTGCACGATAAAGTCACGTGATAAAGTCAGTGAGAGCGGGGTGAGTCGGTGGGTGATGAAGAGGAAGATAGTTAGAAGAGGAAGAGCAGACCGAACCCAGGTGTGACTGCGCAGAGAGGAGGGGGTCCAGAACCAAGCATCAGTTCTGAGCTCTGCAGAACAGAGGAGGATCTGGATGTTGACCCAGAAGACAGACCAATGGAGGAAAATACACTTTTTAAAAAACTTACAGTAAAATAACTATTTTGTCAAAAAAATAATAATGTAGAGATTTTAAATAAAACCCTACAAGCATTAAAATAAAAATCATCTAAATTAGATATATTTATTTGACGCTGACAGTTTAATTAAGAAGGTTGATTTTCCCTCTGAGGAACATGAACTGAGGAACATGAATAAATAAAGTTAAAAGGTTAAAACCGTCTAATTCCAATGAGATAATAAAGTCTGTAGTTAAATAAAACAGGTTTTTGAGCTGCATGCATTCAGCTGGGAGCTGCAAGATAAAGAATAAATGGTAAATGGAGCTTACTTATATAGCGCTTTCCAGCCCCCTTTGAGGGGCTTCACAACACTAACCATCCGCCCATTCATACACACATTCATACACCGGTAGCAAAGATCAATTCTTTGTGAAATGATTCTTTATTAGATTACTGCATTATTATAAATGTATATTATCTACAGAACTGCTGCTGCTGACTTCATCATTCTTTTCATGCATGTGAAGCTGGTAAGCAGCATCACATCAATTATGTGAAGGGGACATGTCCCCCTCACATTTAGAAAATATTTGTTTGGATCTCCCCACACATTTACCATGAATTATTAGTTCACCCAGCGCTGTTTGTATTTCTTTGTGAACAAATCCATTCCACTTGATTAAAGCACAAAAGTCCACTCTGGGTTTTCAACAACTCTCCTCACTTCGTGCAGTGTCTCCCCAGGGTACTTGTCTTTGCAGTGGACACTCATCTCTCAGGTTTTTTTGTGGACAGGGTAGGTGGAGGAGGGGGAGACGCCTCTGTTTGGCATGCTGTCTTAGCATTACGTTAGTGCCAGCAGTTGTCAACCGGGATGGGGGTGTTGGGATGCTCGAGGTGAGCAGAGCGTGTATTAGTTAGTTGTATTAGTTACTGTTAGTCAGGTTACTTCTTGTTGCTCTCTAAACTAGTTATTGAATCAAGTTACTTATGTAGGTAAACATAGATGTTTAACCCTTTAAAATAGACCAGAATACAGGAAATGGCATCTACTTTATTCCAAATTTTCTGGAGGAGGACCCCCAGACCCCCCACCAGTGTGCCTGCCCTGACCCCTTACAAATGCTTCTGATGCTGGTAAGACATTTTCATCAGAGTTTTAACTGTCTGTGTTGAAACCTTTTCACTGCACAGAACATCTGTGTGTTGATGCTGGAGATGACTTCAGCTCTTACTGTAAAAGTTATTTAGAATGCTGGGAGTCCTAAAACCAGCTCTGTGAAACTTCCCTTTTGATTGTGATATTGAGTATTGTAAATTTACTGCAGATGAATTGACTGAAATGTGTCTGTTCAATGTGGCGTTGTCTTTTTGAGTTTTTTTGTTTTTTTTGCTGCAGGGCAGTTCTCTGAGGCTCATATTTTACATTAAGTTCAGATACATTGAAACCTCATGTAAGTGATTGTTACTTGAAGCTAAATTGTTTAAAACAGTTGTTTGCACTTTTCAGAGAGCATTTTTAATAAACGTTGGCAAAATGTTACGATTTTTATTCTATCAACACAAAACAGTTTCAGGCTTAGGATTTTTTTTCCACTTTAAGCCCTGGTCTTACATTATCAGAGTCAGAGAGTCTTTATTGTCATTTGCACCGCATGTGGTACATGTGATGAAAACGAGATTATGTACACGAGGTCCCAGTTACATCCAACAACAAATGCAAGAGAAAAACAGTAATAACATCTAGAATTAACTAAGAAAAACATCAACTAGTAATACACTAAGCCTAATATAGTGGGAATAAACAGCAGCACGAACATGAG
>JBBPBX010010554.1:0-11866 GCA_038048925.1 Garcialebias charrua
TCAGTTTGAGCAGAGACTGACGCAACAGAACACAAAAATCAACTTTTCTTACTTTGTCCGGCGTCTTTCAGTAATTATTGAGCAGTAACAAACTTATTACTTAACTGATTATTGATTATTTCACTGACTGTGTTTTATTAAAGCATTTTAGACGTGGCAGATGCTTTTATTATTATGTGCATGAGAATTCTCCACCTTGCCTCCATGCCAGCAGTATCTGCTCCAGCTTTCCTTAGACTGGGATGAAGTCTTCATTTCTGCACAATGCACATTATATAATTTTGCTCTATTTGTGTATTTTTATGAAACTTTACGGCATATATACTAGTGTATTCATTGTATTTGGTTTTAAAATGACACATGTAAGTTGAAGTTCTATCTGCATGTAGATTTACTTGTTTGATTATTATTGCAAATAAACGAGTGTTCCTCCACACAAAATTTGTTTTCACTGCTGTTTCAAATACTGTACTTAAAAAAAATGCAGAACAAGCTGACATTAGACGTGATAAATGCAGTCAGTGTACTGACTCAGCTGTACTGTATACGGCCCTTTAAAAAGATTTACTGTGAATTTTATACTATAACTATTTACATGTCTTAACCACATTTTATTTCCAAGTAATAAAAAATAAATCATTAAATAATAAACTGAAACTGAATTCACTGAAAGCATTTTTTAACATCATAAATGATTGGAGTCAGAGGCAGAAATTATTTAAAAATATGTCAGCTTCCTTCCAATGAGTTAAATAAAATAATAAAATACAGGTCAAGTTGAATGAAAATAAATTATTTAAAGTTATGCTGATAAAGACAGACATCTAGTGGTCAAATGGAGCAACACAGTATGTGAAGTTTTGGTTCCTTCCTCCTTGCATTGCTTTCGTCATCTGTATACCCATAATGCATTGCAGGGCACTTCAGTTTTCCAGAAAACAGTTAAAAATAACTTTATCGATGCATTTTTAATGAAAAATCTACAATAAACAAACAAAAAAAAGGACAAAGAAGCAGTCGAAAAGCATTCCACACATTAAACAACTTTTAAAATTTTGGACCCTGAGTGAAAGTTGTATTTTAATAGATGACACCCGGCGCGAATCGCTGTTAAAAGGTAGGGTAAGGTAAGGTGTATATTATTTTATACGCCTGTAGTTGGCAGTGTGGTGCAAATATTGCATAATACTGCCGGCTACAAATTGTTGAATATAAATAGTGGATTAGATTAGCTTCCCCTAATTTTGATAAGGCATTGGTGCATTTGAAATAGTGGACCTAAAAAAATTAATAAGCATTTTAGAAATTGTGGAACTAATTTTTTAATTAGCAGTGTCCACCTTTGCAGATTAGATTAGCATGTTTTATCTTTAGGGCAGGTTCACAGTGTTCTTCTGTGACCTTGAGTCCCGGTGGTCGTTGGAATCCAATACACTCCAAATTATGGGAACTTTTCACCGACCCGAGCTATGAATCAGCCTCCAGATGTGCTGCACACGAGTCCCGAACCTTGGTGGTCTGCAATCCTCTGTTGCATCCACTTTGTGGATCAGCTCATAAAGCAGTTGGTTCTTCGATGTCACAGCTCGGATCATACTCTCTGCTTTTCCGATAGAAGAGAACTCCACACAGCCAAAAAGCAGAGCACCTGCTATCATAAATCCAATTATGAATATATCCACATCCTCGACAGAAAGCACGTCCAGACATAACATCTTCCCCTCCTTCCAGGAATCCATGATATGCCCAGCTGGATGCGACTGCAAAGGACAATCCGGTTCCCCAGGACCGGAACGGTTGTTGAAAAAAATGTATCAATAGAGTTAACAGCACACGAAACCAGATCCATCGAGAGTTTACGTTCGAGCGAGCGCTGAAAAAAATTAAAACTGCAGACAAGACAAAAGTGGTAAAGCAGGGAGAGGAAAACTCAGGAGGGAAGGAAGAAAGCTGCTGCTCCGCCGAGAGCCAGAAGGAACTTTATTAAATGTATAACTGTTTCCAGCTCTCATCACTGTATGAAGAGTTAAAACGTTGATCTAATTAGTTATTTGAAATGGTGTGTTTAACTATATGTTCCTTATTTCCCATCCCCTTTTGAAACAGGAGGCAATCACAAAACATCCTGTTTCAAAAAAATAATCGAATGCTCATAACACGAACGTCATCTGAACCGCAGGTGGAAATACTACAACAAAAAAAAGTAATACCTCAAAACATCCGAACCCAACTGTCTAATAATAATAATACAGGTAACCCCCGACCTACGACCCCATCGACCTGCGAACCACGGGACCTACGAACATATCATATTTAATAAAAATATGAATTAAAAAAAAAAAAAAAAAATTTTTTTTTTTTTTTTTTTTTGTGTTTAAATGTTCTTAATTTCATGTGTACATCACTTTGTTGCAGCTCTGGTTGTTTTAAAGGCTTTATAAATAATAATTATGATAAAAAAGATCATTTCTGATCATTTTTGAGCAATTTTTGAGCAATCTTGGGCAACAGGAAGTAGGTCTTCAGTTTACACGGTCACAAATTAATGTAGAACACCGGACGCTATTTTAGGTTCAGTCACTGGGGTCTCCGGTCACAAATTAATGTAGAACACCGGACGCCATCTTAGGTTAGCTGCCGAGAGCCGGACGAAGACTGGTGACCAGGATGGCTTCATATGGATTAATTACTAGCTGGAAACGTCTCTGTGAACTTTGTGGATGTCTCAAGCAGCAGCGGATTTATCGCCGATCGTGCCAGGCCGCCGTGCGAACACCTCCGGCCGGCCTGGCTACACCTCCGGCCTGGCTAGCTCCAGAGCTAACACTGGAGCTAACACGGGAGCCGGCCTTTTGAACACTGGTGACCAGGATCGCATCATATGGATTAATTACTAGCTGGAATAGCTCTGTGGACGTCTCAGGCTGGAGCAGCGGCTGGAGCAGCAGCTGCAGATTGATCGCGCCGCCGCTCCAACACTAGCTCATGGCTTGGCTAGCAGAAGCTAGCCAGCTAGCTAACACAGGTCTGGAGCAGCTGCGGTGGCTTGCCGGCCCCCGCGCTGCTTGGCCCGAAAACAATCAACGCATGGCAACCTATGTCGGCTTTGACCATCTCAAAGTAAGAAAATATATTTTTATTTATTCTGTAAATGTGAATAGCAATGTTTAACATTACAGTACACTACTTTACATGCTTAAATGTGTGCGCGCGCTCCGTTAGCATGATAAATAAAGGTTGAATGAATGAATGAATGAATTTTTTTTTTTTTTAATATAATTTTCACCCCCTACCTACGAACGGATCGAGCTGCGAACGGTTCTTAGGTCCCAAACTCGTTCGTAGGTCGGGGGTTCCCTATAATATTAATATGTTGTATACTGAGGTCTTTCTTTTTAGTAATTTCCAAAGGAAACACAGAACCACTTGTATTTTTACAGTCAATTGTCCCAAGTTTTTTGAAAACTCAAATTTTAAATAAAAATGCTACCTACACTTAGCTTAATCTAGTACAGATATGATGTAAAACTGTAAACAAGGAGCATTATACTTATGATATCTGCCAATTTCTGTTCACAAACTGAGTTTCCACAAGCATCCCATTCATATCTGTATTATAAGTGACATTCTGCTGCAGAAATGCTCCACATTGTACAACTCATAAATTGCTCCAAATACCCTTTCTTATTGTTAATTTAAATCTAAATGAGTAAATGTCATGATTGCTCACATTTTATTTACAATGTCTGAAAGAGCCATTTCAGAGGTGCTAAAAGCTACATGTAGCTCCAGAGCCACAGGTTGCAGACTCCTGCATTGAAAAACATGCATATCGCCCATTACCTTTTGTGTCAGTGCTTTTAAATTAAGTTAATCTTTTGTTGAGAAATTAGCAATTTATTGATGTTTTGATCAAACTTGGAAATGAGAGTTTTGTGGGATCTCATGCAGTGTTGCAAGGCTTAAAAGGATCTGTTGCAGCTCTAAGTATGTTTTGGGGATGACTCTCAGCTACTAACACAAACTTTTAGCTCAAAATCCACAAATCCATTAATTCTTATAAATGTATTCTTATGTGATTAATTAGTTAATCTGTTATTGTGTTTGTCAAAGTTAAATAGCTGTAGCGACCATAAATGGAATTCACTTCAAAATTATTCAGGTATAGATATTCATTTTGTCGGCAGCACTGTGGCGTAGGGGGTAGAGCTGTTGCTTCTCAGCAAGAAGGTCGCCGGATCAAATCTTGGTTAGGGGCTTTTCTGGGTGAAGTTTGCATGTTCTCTCTGTGCATGTGTGGGTTTTTTCCAGGTACTCCAGTTTCCTCCCACAGACCAAAAACATGCATGTTAGACTGATTGGTAACTAAATTGTCTCTAGTGTGTGAGAGAGAGTGAATGGTTGTTTGTCTTGTTTGTCTCTATGTGTCCCTGTGATGGACTGGAGAGTGGAGACATGTACAGGGTGTCCCCCGCCCTTCATACAGTGACTGCTGGACATGGGCACCGTCAACCCCCCCTGACCCAAAATGGAAGAAGCGGGTAAAAGATAATGGATTCATGGATGGAAGACCAGAATACAAGAATCAAAGACAAAAAGAAAAAAATGTTACCTGTTGCTGAAAGTGTTAAGTCATGTGTTTTGAATCCATCTCTAACGTGGTCAATTCTCAGGGTTGTGTGAGCCAACAGGTTAAACTTGGGCCCCCTTCAGACAGAAAACAACCAACACGGTGATTTTATAACCCATTATAAAGTACATATTTTAGGAAGAAAAGTCCTGCTCACAGTGGAGAGAGGTGAAACGGTAACAAGGGTGTGGCATGTCCAGGTCTCACATCTCCTCCACTACAGGAAGCTGCAGACTCCAGAGCAACACGGATCTTTTTGCCTGAAGTGCGTCCCAAAGATCCTCCCAGGAAGCTTATCCTTCTAGGGCCTGGGGCCCCGCAGGAGAAATCCTCCTTGACGCAGCTGCTGTACAGCTCAACACGAAGCTGAAACTCAGGACCCACCTTGTTGCTGCACTCACAAAAAGGGGAAATCAGATATTAAAAACAAGAGTGATCTAGATTTGTTTATTTATTATTTTTAGTTTATCAACTTACAAAATGACTACGTCTTCAAAGCAGATGTCAGTAAGTGTTCTATCCACCATTACTAGATCAGTGTCATAGATGTCTGTGCCACACTGCAGCAGACAGAACACAGCACAGCGATGAAGTTCTGAAAACACACACACACACACACACAGAAAGAGAGAGAGAATCACAATATTGAAATTGAGGCCCAAAGCCCGGGCCCCAATGGGCCGAGATGGTGTCGAGGCAGGGCAGCCGGCTCAGGACCGGAAAGTCCCAGGTTCGATCCCCGGTCACTGCATACCTCGTTGTGTCCCTGGGCAATACACTTAACCCCGAGTTGCTCCCGGTAGGACTGGCTGGCGCCTTGCATGGCAGACCACCGCTACCGGTGTATGAATGTGTGTATAAATGGGTGGATGGCTGGTACAGTAAAGCGCTTTGGGGCCCCTCATAAGGGGCTGGAGAGCGCTATATAAGTAAGCTCCATTTACTATTTACCAAAAGAAGGAGTGCCGTTGGTGGGTTAGGGGTTAGGCTTAGGAATCATGTGTGAATTGAGGATGTGTTAGGTTTAGGGTCAGGGTTAGGCTATAGAAATGAATGAAAAATGAATTAACCTGTCTAAATAAAGGTTGAATGAATGGAAGTCAATGCAAGTCCCCGTAAAGATAGCAAAACAAACGTGTGTGTGTGTGTGTTTGTGCATGTGTGTGTGTTTGTGCATGTGTGTGTGTGTGTGCGCGCGCATGTAAATGGAGCTTATTTATATAGCGCTTTCCAGCCCCCTATGAGGGGCCCCAAAGCGCTTTACAATACCAGCCATCCACCCATTCATACACCGGTAGCGGCAGACTGCCATGCAAGGCGCCATCCAGTCCTACCGGGAGCAACTCGGGGTTAAGTGTCTTGCCCAGGGACACAACGACACATGGTGTGGGGAACCGGGATTCGAACCTCCAACCTTCCGATCGGGGGACGACTGCCATTACCACTACGCCACGGCCGCCCCCACATGTGTGTGTGTGTGTGTGTGTGTGTGTGTGTGTGTGTGTGTGTGTGTGTGTGTGTGTGTGTGTGTGTGCGCGCATGTGTGTGTGCATTTTTCTTCAGGTTACCTTGTAGGGACCAATTTTACAAAAAAGTATGCATTGTGAGAACCAACTCCTCTTTATGGGGACCAAAGCCAGGTCCCCATAAAGAGGAGTCTCATTGGGGGGTTAAGGGTTAGGTCTAGGACTAAAGGCCGAGATACAGTGAAGCAGACTCCGTATACGCGCGTATACGGACGTATACGCGCGTATACGGAGCGGCTGCTTCACTTCAGCTGACTTCAGCTCAGACGTCAGCTGACTTCAGCTCAGACGTTCTCCTTGTTGTAATATGAGCTGCTGCACACGAAGGGGACAACTGAGCACGCTGATTGGTCACTTGCTGACACGCCTACTGAATTGATTGACAGCGCTCAGTCAGCTGAATGTGAAACCTAGTTGAAAGTGAAACCTTTAACATGAGCAGCTCGCTCAGACTTCTGCGGTGTTCTGATGCGCTGTTTCTACTATATATGTTATAAAAAGTTCTCTCAGAAATAAAAATAATAACAGGGAGCGCTTTTCCTGCAGCACACAGCCCACCAGGGGATATTAAAACATCGCGCACCAAGGTAGGACCTGAATTCATTCATTTCAATCATCGAGTGAACGGAGGAAGAAGCGGTTACTTGACTTTAGGCAAAAAAACAAAAGAAAAGGCCCGATCAGCGATAAAGAAGGGGAATTTATTTCATTTGTGTAACATACAAAACAGTCCGGCGCCGGGAAGTTTATGGTCAGACACCGCGTATCGCGCACGCGGATCGCGTATGCGTAGTAAAAAAATACCTTTGCGCGTACTTGCCCTGAGGGGCTACGCGGGGCTACGCTGCGTACGGGGCGTACGTACGCTGCGTATTGGCGTATCGTGAGGACGCTCGAGTGTATCTCGCCCTTAAGGTGTGAATTGCAGTTAGGGCATGTACTAGTAATGGTTAGGTTTAGGATAAAGGGCGAGATACACTCGAGCGTCCTCACGATACGCCAATACGCAGCGTACGTACGCCCCGTACGCAGCGTAGCCCCACGTAGCCCCTCAGGGCAAGTACGCGCAAAGGTATTTTTTTACTACGCATACGCGATCCGCGTGCGCGATACGCGGTGTCTGACCATAAACTTCCCGGCGCCGGACTGTTTTGTATGTTACACAAATGAAATAAATTCCCCTTCTTTATCGCTGATCGGGCCTTTTCTTTTGTTTTTTTGCCTAAAGTCAAGTAACCGCTTCTTCCTCCGTTCACTCGATGATTGAAATGAATGAATTCAGGTCCTACCTTGGTGCGCGATGTTTTAATATCCCCTGGTGGGCTGTGTGCTGCAGGAAAAGCGCTCCCTGTTATTATTTTTATTTCTGAGAGAACTTTTTATAACATATATAGTAGAAACAGCGCATCAGAACACCGCAGAAGTCTGAGCGAGCTGCTCATGTTAAAGGTTTCACTTTCAACTAGGTTTCACATTCAGCTGACTGAGCGCTGTCAATCAATTCAGTAGGCGTGTCAGCAAGTGACCAATCAGCGTGCTCAGTTGTCCCCTTCGTGTGCAGCAGCTCATATTACAACAAGGAGAACGTCTGAGCTGAAGTCAGCTGACGTCTGAGCTGAAGTCAGCTGAAGTGAAGCAGCCGCTCCGTATACGCGCGTATACGTCCGTATACGCGCGTATACGGAGTCTGCTTCACTGTATCTCGGCCTTAAGGGTCAGGGTTAGGCTATAGAAAATGAATGGACGTCAATGTAAAGTCCCCCAAAAATATGTTTACAAGAACGTGTGTGCGTGTGGGTGAGTGTGTATGTGTGGGGGTGTATGTGTGCATTTGTTTCTGTTATATTTGGGGACTTGAACCAGCTTACACATCAATTATTTGGGTTCACCTAAACCATTCAGAAAGGGATGTCCCCTAAGGTGGGTTGATAAAACATCCTGTACAACTTGAGAAATGTTTATGATAATTCTTGCCAAAAGTTATCCCTGGATTAGCTGGTTAATTTTTGGAGTGAGTCTGATTTAAGATTGCTGCTACAAACCAACTCAATTTTAATAACACACAAACATCAAATTTACAGGTACAGTATTGACTAAAATGTTGGTGTGCTAGTATAGGTGAGATTGATCGAAAGCAAATATTCTGAGCACTAACAAAACACACAAAGTCTTTGTTTAAATTTTTGACAGCACCTTTTTGAAGTCAACTCTATCCATTTGTTGGCAAAATATCTCAAGTGCCACAAACCTAGTCTAATGAAACTTTCAGAAAATAATCATTTAATGTTCATCTACAACTGATTAGCTTTTTGAACCGGTGCACTTCAAGATAGCTGCCACAGTTAACTGACTTTAGATATAATTGAAAAATAGCTATAACAGTCAGTTTTACAGAAATTGAGCTAAAAGATATAGTATGAAAAGTACTACTAGTAGAAATAAAGTTTATTATTATTATTATGAAAGTCAACTACAACACATAATTTTAATGATAATAGGAGAATACTTTCACATCTGCCCCACGAGTTACAGCAAAAACATGTGACGCGGACTGTGTCATTTGTCTTTGTCCAATCTGCTTCTTGTATTTGAGTCAGAAAGTGTTATTTTGGACATGAACATATCTGAAAGTACACTGGGAAATATAGTTGCTCATTAAATATGGCTTTATTCTGTGGATTTAGGATCTGGAAGCAAAAGAACAAAAGTAAGAGAGCTTTTCAAATTGTGCTTTCCAAAGATGGGGGAGTGGTGGTGCAGAGGTTAGAGCAGATGAGCCTATGATTGGGAGGTTGCCAGTTCCAATCTCCTGACCATCAAAATCTGGGTGGGGAAGGTGATGCACCCACACTTGTCTCCACCCTCATCTGCTCCACTCTGTGCCATTGAGCAAGGCCCTTATATGCTATAAAAATACAAACAATTGCCAAATCTTTGTTCAAGTTCACAAGCTATGGTGATCTTTTAAAAAAAGAGCAACCAAATAAATGGTAAATGAACTATACTTATATAGCACCCCTATGAGGGGTTCTGTATCTTGCCCAGGGACACTTGACATGTGACTGCTGGTGGATTTGAACCCCCAACTCTCGCATTGGAGGACGACTGCTCTAAAGGCCGAGTTATACTTGCGCTTTGGTCCGATGGCTGGAGCGCGCGGACTGCGCGCGCACTGAGCCGTGCGGCTTCATGCGTTTACAGTGTCGCCGCTGTGTTTATCGTTGACGCACGGCGGCGCATGGCAAAGTGCTGTTCTTTTACGGACCAGCAGGTGGCAGTACCCTCTAAAACCTGTGCATATGTTGGAAGAAAGGGTGTAGAAGAAGAAATCGACCGTAGAAGAACTGTTTGAAATCACACAACAACAAAAAATGGCTTTCCGCTCGCGTGCTGAACTGTTGTCTTTATTAGAGGAGCAAATCATAATAGAACAACAGTTATTGTGTCTTGCGGTTTTAATGCATGGAGTCAGCGGAGGAGGAAGCGATCACTTGACTTTTGGCAAAAAAACTAAAGAAAAGCCCAGATCAGGGATGAAGAAGGGGAATTTAATACATTTGTGTCACATACAAAACATTCCTCCATGCGTCGCGACGCCGTCTCCACGACCACAGCGGCGCAGACAGCTGCAGGCTCTGACGTGAAGAGCGTGAAGGCTGTCGGGTGAGGTCCCCACCCGACCTGTCAATCAATTCAGTAGCGCCCACGGCGTGCACTAGCCTTGCGGAGTTTCAAAAAATTGGAGGTGCACGACACGCGCCAAAACGACACTATGCGCAGGGGCGGGGATGGTGATATTGCGTCACTTTTGGCGCACGCACCCTGGCGCACTGCGCGACGCGTCGAGTATAAATCTAGCTTAACCACTCAGCCACAGCCACCCCAAATAAAGAAGAAAAAAGTTTTTCAAACATGGGTGATATTTTTGGTCTTCTTTTGTTGATGGTAGAGTGAATGTTAATCAAATTATGATGAAACTTATAGTTTTGTAATCTGTCAGGTCTCGGCTGTCTGCAGACATGTTGGCTGTGAGTGTAGAAGCCGTGGGATGAAAGATAAGATAGAACTTGATTGATCCTGCAGGAAATGGAATAATATATAGCTAATCCTATATATGATATATATAGGAATATATTCCTATGTACAGTACTATCCTATATTCCTACACAGATTAATACATTCCTGTATATAAAAATATATAGGAATAGCTGAAACTGAGTTTTGCACTCATGTCATTTTGTGTAATTTGTTTACTTGGCAACTGTTTGCGGTTTTAACTATGTTTGGTTATCATAGGAATGGTTTTATGATCTTTTGCCAATATTTAGATGTTTCTGTGGATATCATTTCTTTAAATTAAAGACCTTGCATTGGCAGTAGTAGAAAACAGGAAGTACAATTCTAACACTGGTACTGGGGGTGTAGACCTTTACATTTTCTGTGATATTGTCTTGTCTATGCATTCTGAAACCTGAGAGACATTAAAATTATCCTTTGATTCTACATTACCGCCTTTGTTTTTGAAGTACTCTGAGTCTTTCCACATGAGGGGAATTCGCAGGTCTGTAGGACACAGATGATAAAAGTCAGACATTTCAAAGTTGTTACAGCTAATTTTGTTAATGTAAAGACTAACTCTTTGGCTGCACTCACCTGAAAGTGAAACTCTCCCAGTGCAAGGCAACACATCTTCAGACGTTCTGCTGTGAAATCATTGATCAAACATTGAACAACAGGACATGCAAAGGATGGACAAAATACAGTGGGGTATGAATGTATAGTATTTAGCCTGCTTGATACTTTTTCTGTTTTGATGGGTTACGAACTGGAATTTATTAGAATTTTAATTAAGCAACAAATATACTCCAAATAAAATATAGAAAATAACTTATTTTGAAGAACTTAAAAAATGAAAAAATGAAAATCAAAGTGAATGCTTGCTGAATTTGAAATTGTGTTGCTAAAACTATTAAAAAACATGTATAACTAGTTAAAATCTAAAATGGAACAAGCGCTACATTGATGTCCCCCATCGCTGAAGGGTTTGAATAGAGAATGTTTGTAGTTTTTGAGATGAATGTTTTTCTGGACTGGAACTGAACGGGGAATTCAAGTAAACTTTAATCAATATATGCAATTGGGTAGGAGTTACAATGTGTAGAAGAAAATAGGTAAGTTTCTTTTCTTGTCCAAGGTGACACAGAGTGACGAATCCTGGTGATCTTAGGGAGCAATTTTATCTACCACCAGGTGCAATGGTAGCCTTGGCCAACATAGATTAAATGTTGTCCACCCCACTTACTTGAGAAAACCATATTTTTAGGCAAAATAAAAACTAGAAAGCATGGTTTCTTCACATTATATGGGTGGCTGGTTTACATACCTTGGATTTTGATGCAGCTACTTAAAAAAAACTGGATTACGGTACATCTTGAAACAGCCACACATTAAAAAGGAAGTTGTCCCATTGCTTTTTTTTTTATATACAGCTCAAAAGGTTTAAAAAGGTTTTATATATACAGTGGCAACAGTCTTGGATTTTTACAGGGTGTCACAGTTTTCAATAGGAAACTTTCTTGCACCTATGTAGATACAGCCATACATACAATACATACATACTCATTACAAATACATACCTCAAATACATACATACTCATACAAAAAAGAAAGTTTGCCCTGTGCACATTTTTTCAAGTTATCCAGCTCACAA
>JBBPBX010010554.1:12184-25057 GCA_038048925.1 Garcialebias charrua
TATACTGTATATGGGGCCAAGATGGTGTAGAGGCAGGGCTGCCGACTCGTTCGAACCCCGGCCACTACACACCTTGGGGTGTCTATGAGTGCACACCTATTTCCCCAGCTCCCCAGGCGCTTTCTATGGCTGCCCACTGCACCACCTGGTGGTGGTTGGGTTAAATGCAGAGACGAATTTCGTCTTGTATGGGAAACATACACAGATGACAAAAATGACATTTATTTATTTTATATGTATATTAATCTTGGATTTTGGCATGCAATCTAATGTTTGAAAGGAACTTTTCTAACAAGTAGATAAAGCAAAACACCAAATAGAAAGTTGGCCTCCTGAATGAAGGCCAAGGCCACCAATGGCCAACCCCTGGCTCCACCATTGCATGTGGACACGGATAAAATTGCTCCCTCCACTCAACAAGATCTGTCCCTGTGATGCACGAGACAAGCAAAAACAAAAAAGTACCTCTCTTCTTAAAAAGCTAAGTCTGGTCCTCTGGACATTCAAAAAAACAAAACAAAAAAGTAGAAACATTTCGTCTTTCGTCCGAAAGACTTCCTCAGTGTGAGAGGCTGTATTCAGCTCAGTCTTATAAATAGCACCCTCTCACAGTGGATCGACCAGTTTGGTGATGACAGCCGAAATCAGCTGCTCACATGATCAAGGAGGACCATCAGCCTAACAATGGATTGTTAACACCCTGATGGTTGTTTGCTATTCACAGAGGGCTAAGTGATACTAGCAATAACAGCATTGTAAGAGGGGGACAGTTGAACATGGAACCCCAGATTTATGTTCAATACTATAGCTAGACTAATGAAAAGTCCTATCTCTGTTGAGCATCCTTACAAGTAAAAGTGGTGATCACTTCATGAGATTCTTTATAAATAAAGTTATTTAATTCATCCATCCATCATCTTTACCCACTTCTTCCTTTTTGGGTCACAGGGGTCACTGTCGCCCAGCTATCACTGTGTGAGAGATGGGGGACACACTAGACAAGTAGCAAGTCCATCACAGGACTTTAAAATTAGTTTAATTCATAATTTAATTATTTTAATTTGAGAGAAAATTCACACCATCCTTCCTACTATTGCCTCTGATTTCCTGTCAGATGATGCATCTTTAGAAATGTCACTAGAATCTGATTTGTGCTTAGACTGTTTTTGTCCTGTTGAGCTCTCTGAATTGTCAAAATACTGTAATAGCTTCATCCAAATCTACATGTCTGCTAGATCCTATCCCAACCAAACTTTTGAACCTCCTAGGACCTTGCATCCTCATATGTGGACAACCTGGCATCCACATATGCAAGAGTTCGGGTCTTAGGATGTTAAAGAGGTTTTTCCCTTAATTGATGTCCACATTTTGGATCTGCTAAATTTCTCTTTAATGAATGGATATGTACTTTGTACCACAGCACTTTAAGGTTGCTGTAATTAAACCTTTACTTAAGAAGACTGATCTTAATTCAGGAATTCTAGCCAATTATAGACCTATATCTAATCTTACTTTCAGTGCATAATTTATTGAGAAAACAGTTGCAGGTCAGTTGCGTGATCATCTACAAAGAAATAATCTGAAGAGTTTAAGTCAGGGTTTAGAGCTCATCATAGCACAGAAACAGCACTAGTAAAAGTCACTCATGATATTCTCATGACCTCAGACAATGGACATGTGTCTATACTGGTCCTGTTAGACCTCAGTGCTGCATTTGATACAGTTGATCACAATATTCTACTACAGAGGCTTGAATATAATACCTGTATTTGGGATTACAGGAACAGCTCTACAGTGGTTTAAATCATATTAATTTCCTGTAATATCCATTTTAATTTCCTACAGGTCTCTCTTGTAAATGAGCCATCATGGCCCACTGAGACTAGCCTGTATAAATAAAGGTTTAATGAATAATTTGATAGATTCAAATTTGTAAATATAATTAATTAATATTCTTCATACACCAAAGTTATCCATGGAATTCCTCAAGGTTCAGTGCTTGTACCAATACGCTTTATATATGCTTCCATTTGGGAAAGTTATTAAATAGCAAGGGATACATTTTCATTGTTATGCTATGATACTCATATTTATCCATGAAATCTGATTAATCCAATCAATTACTTAGATTGCAGGCATGTCTTAAAGGCATAAATAATTGGATGACCCTTCATTTTCTGCTTTAAAGTCAGACAAGACAGAGGTTGTGCTTTTTGGACCTACAAATCTTAGGAATACATTTTGTAGTCTTTCACTTTCTCTGGATGGCATTAATCTGGCCTCCAGTTCTAAAGTTAAAAACCTTGGTGTTGTTTTTGATCAAGATATGTCTTTTCACCCCCAGATTAAAAAAGTTACCGGGACTGCTTCCTTCCACGTGCATATTATCCTAAGATTAGAAATATATTGTCCAAAAAGGATGCAGAAAAATTGGTCCATGAATTTGTCACGTCTAGGTTGAAATATTGCACATGTTTATTATCCGGGTGTCCAAAATTATTATTTTTTAAAGTTTTTGATTTATCTAAAATGCTGCTGCCAGAGTTGTAATGAGAGTTGATAGGACAGACCATTTTTCTCCTGTTTTAATAATAATAATAATAATGTCTATTCCTGTCATCTGCGTATGTTCCCATACACAGACGGAATTCGTCTCTGCATTTAACCCAACCACCTACCAGGTGGTGCAGTGAGCAGCCCGAAAGCGCCCGGGGAGCTGGAGAAATAGGTGTGCACTCATAGACACCCCAAGCTGGGTAGTGGCCGGGGCGCGAACCCGCGACCTTCGGATCCGTAGTCAAAAGCCCTGCCACTAGACCATCTTGGCTCCTGCTCTCCATTGGCTCTCTGTCAAATTCAGAATTCAAAATCTTACTTTTAACATACAACAGTTTCAACAACCTAGCTCCGACTTATAATACAGATTTTATTGATCCATATTTTCCTAACAGAGCACTCTCAGACTGCAGGTTTACTTGTGGTTCCTAGAGTTTCCAAAAGCAGAATGTTTATCAGACTCTTGTGGAACCAACTTACTGTCAGTGAGACTGACACATTGTCTACTTTTAGGATTAGGTCTAGTCTTTTCTTTTTGATAAATCCTATAGTTAGGGTCAGCTTGGGTTTCCTGCGCTATCCCTTAGTTATGCTTCTCTAGACTGCTGGAGGACAAATTGACCAGACTTCTTCACTCTGCTGCTGTCTTTACTTGCTCTACTCCACCTATGTAGTTGTAATTATTTCTATCTAAACACATCTTACATGTACTTTTTGTCTTTCCAATTGAAATACCGGTACACCTAGACCTGTCATTTATTCTCAGTTTGTTTCTCGTTCCTGTCCCCCCACACACACACACTATTGCCAACATGCTTGCTCAGGATGGGAGACTGATAAAGTGAAGATTCAACACAATCTGCTGGCTTCCTTAGATAAAAAACTTTACTATCGGTAACTGGATTTTTAAATGTATGCAAATGCTTCTGTACTGTGTCATGAGACTAATTCTGTTGTGACTTGGAGGTATATAAATAAACTGAATTGATTTGAATTGAATTGACGTTAACTGAACTGAATTGAATAACAAACGTTCTTACAGGTGAACAGACCTGCTTCCTTCTTGTTTTAAGACTTGTGCCCTCCTGATCTTCTGCAGCTGGCTGAGCAGAGCCAGGATATGGGCGTTGCAGGTCAACAGACTTTTGGAGGCCTCTAGAGCTTGATCTCTGTGGGAACAAGCAGCCAGCAGCTTATAGGCTCCCTCCTGCATCCGCACTTCCTTCTCAATCTGCTGCAATACCTTATCCTCCTGTGTGGGAGGAAAAAATATATATGTTTTATATTGAAAAAAATGAAACATCAGTAATACAAATAAAAAATAAAAGCCTAGCATTCCTCGAAGAAATGCATTTCTGCCCGTTTTACACTGCAAAAACGTAAAATCTTACCAAGTCAAATTTTCTAATTTCAAGTCAAAACCTCTTATCACACTTAATATAAGTCAAAAACATATTTCTAAGTAAGACATAACAACTTGTTTTGAGACAATGCATCTTGAAAATCTTGATAAGGCAAAAAGTCTTGAAAATATCTTGTTTTGAGTCATTTCTTATTCGAAACAAGCTTTTTTGACATTTCATTAACATTTGCAGTTGTCGTGAGGTTTGTAAAATGTGAAAAATCTTGTTTCAAGATAACAAACTAACTTGAATTTAGACAAATCTGTTTCTTTGATCAGCATGCCCACTCAAAGTATTAATCATTCTATTTTTTATACAGGTTCTGTTTAACTTTGAACAGACTCCATTGTCCTAATACAATTTCTTTAAACCAATAGTTCATTAACATTTTCTACATTGTATTTTTTTCCAAGGCTGAATACTACATAAACATACCTACTGTACTGTGCAGTTTATATTAAATAGACAAATAATGCAGGTTCATTTCACATATTTATTTTAACATATAATTTAACATATAATTGAGTTTAATAAAATAAATGTGGTTAGGACAGATTAAGCGGCCGTGGGGCGGCCGTGGCGTAGTGGTAATGGCAGTCGTCCCCAATCGGAAGGTTGGAGGTTCGAATCCTGGTTCCCCATGTGTCGTTGTGTCCCCGGGCAAGACACTTAACCCCGAGTTGCTCCCGGTAGGACTGGATGGCGCCTTGCATGGGTCTGCCGCTACCGGTGTATGAATGTGTGTATGAATGGGTGGATGGTTGGTATTGTAAAGAGCTTTGGGGCCCCTCATAGGGGGCTGGAAAACGCTACATAAATAAGCTCCATTTACTATAAACATATTTTTCTACGTTTGGGACAAGGGGAAAAAATATAGTAAAAAAGGGATCCTTCGCACTCCTTCCCACACCTTCCCACACCTTTGCACTCCTTCGCACTCCTTCCCACATCTTCCCACACCTTCCCACACCTTGGCACTCCTTCGCACTCCTTGGCACTGGCACTCCTTAGTTATTAGTTATTTAGTACACAAAGAATGGGATTAACAATAACATTTTTATGGGTACCAGCACACATTGGGATAAAAGGAAATGAGACAGCAGATATGGCAAAGAAGGCAACTCAAACTCAGATCAACTTCACAGTAAAAACAAGTAAATCAGAGGCAAAAAGTATCATTAAACAAAGACTGAAGAAAGAATGGCAGAAAAGATGGGATGAAGAAAGTAAAGGAAGATGGTTTTATGGGATCAAAATGACAGTACATGTAGGTGAAACACGAAGTGGAAGAAGGAGCAGAAAAGAGGAAAGATTAATAACAAGACTAAGATTTGAACACACAGGACTTAATTATTCATTATTTCAAATAAAGAAACACAATACAGGCAAATGTGAGCACTGTGGACAAGATGAAACATTGCAACATGTTCTACAGGAATGTCAAAACTATGATCAAGACCGTGAATATATGAAGAGAGAATTTGAAGAGATAAAAGAAAAGTTTAACATAATAGCTGCACTACAACATAACTTAGAGAGTAAACATATCCAAATTATAATTAGATATTTTAAGAAAACAAAGTTGTTTAATAGAATTTGAAATACATATAGTTTAATCAGGCGTACACATAGAATTATCCCATGAAGAACCACACTCCATACCAGTGGTGGCGGTAATGCACACCTAAAGTGTGCTAAAAAGAAACTGTCCAGATGAACTGATTGAGAATGAGCGGATTTGATACCTGGACTATTGAGAATTAACTTTCTTGGCACACCTAAAGTGTTTTGCCAACCGCCATTAAACCCCATGAAGAAGAAGAAGAAGAAGAAGAACGGTGTGCGCATGCGTGAAGTAATTCGTAATCTTCTTTGCGCGGGCTCAGCACAACAGTAAGTAAAGTTTTGTAAATCACATTAGTTAATAAACCCGTGACAAACTTTGAACGATTATTTTGGGGCGTACAGTCAACAGCAGAATTTACCAACGGCTTACTAGCTGTGCCGATATTTTCGAGCTGTACATTTCGAGCCGATTTTTTCGAGATAGCTAGCTCGGACTGCAAGCTACCGTCCGAGCTAGCTACACAGTAGCCGTGCGGAGCCAGTATAACAGTCTCATTGATTAAATGAGTGCGTATTTGCTGCGGAGGTCGGACAGGAGCGAACGCATGTAGTGGGCTAGCAGTGTTAGCGCGGGCTAGCTAGCTAGCTAACCCGCGCTAACACTGGACTGTTGTGATGGTATGCTAAATGAGGTGGTTGGAAAAAAAAGAGCTGGAGTTTAATGTTTTTGTCTGCTCTGTTAGGCCATGAAGAGTCCTAAACTCTTAGAGAGGTGCTCAAAAGGAGAGAGAGAGAGAGTATTTGTATAAAAAAGAATTTATTATGACAGGCATAATGATTAATCAGCGTACAGACATAAAATACATTTATATGCATACAGTGGCCTCTCTTCTGAGATATGGTGTTCTGGTGTGCGTTATCTGGTGTTCTGGTGTGCGTTATCTCTGTAGATGGATGTGCGAGCAGAGTCTTAAATCAGTAAAACGGTTTTCTAGATGTGAACTCTAAGTGTATTAGCCTTTAAGTAATAATGTAGTCTATCATAATAGTATATATATTATGTGTGATGTGTTCTGGTTATCGAGCACAATGTATTGTTGTCTGTGGACCAGCGGCAGTAACTATGTTACCTGCACTGGATGAAGAGAAACTACTTGATTAAGTTATGATTATATGAAAAATGGGCTCCTAAGCTAACTAAACAGTAACATTTCCTGAGCATATAAAATCAGTAAACGGTGTATAAAACAGTGTCATAACTCTTCAGCCACTAAGCCTAAAATGTCTCAGAAATATGTTTAACATTAAACTATAAAACTTAATTATCCCCTATACATGTACTGCCCATCATTAATGACTTTTTTTAATAATGTGCTTAAAAAAAAACATTTCCCCCTCTTATATCTGTCAGCATTGGCTGTGGTCACACAAAGATAAATGTTAATGTTACATGAACTAAGCAGAGGGGTATTAATCTACTGCTGATGGAGAATGTGCAGAGGCCCCAAACACACCTGCTTCATGGGTATTTGTCTAAACAAGAATGTTCAATGTCTCTGTTGGTGGTATATTGACATACTTTCCATCCACAAACTTTTAAAATAAGGTTGAGATTTCACATTCCTCTCCTTGCTCTTTTCCACAGATTTGGAAAAACACGATCCAAGTCGCCTTCAGTGGTGAGTTGTCTCCAAACCTAACCCAGCCATCCATGGACACCGGCTACCAAAAGATGCCAGTTCCCTGTTAGGAAATCCCAGTGAAATAGACGTCACAGATCTATGTGGTGGCCAGTTCCTCTACTTTTTCATTCATTCAACCTTTATTTAGTCAGGTAAATCTCATTGAGCCTCGAGGGCTCATTTACAAAAGCGACCTGCTACAAACTAAAGAATGATGAACAGCAATGGTAGAATTTCCTTAAACAACAAACAACAGAAAAAAGAAAAAAAATGTAGGAGAGAAATAGAAAGTGAAATGCAAAGTATCAAAACTTTGGTGTGGAGACAGGACTTCTGAAAATGTGCTCACATTATCCCAATTTTTTTTTCAACAGAAAATGAGATACAGCTAAATTTCAATGTAGATGGTGTACCATTATTTAAATCATCAAATGTACAAATTTTGCCCATTCTCTGCAGTGTGAAAAAGTTAGAGCCGTTTATTGTTGCATTAATTTGTGGAACTGCAAAGCCAAACAGTGAGCCAAAGCCAGGCAGCATCAGGCCTCAGAGTAAAAAACCTTGGCCTTATCGGAAAAGCAAGACAAAACCGAGCCTAAGCTGTCCCAGGCTCTCTCAGAGCTGCAAACTCAAGAACTCCCAGAAAACCTCTTCTGCAATAATGATGAATCAACCTGAAGGTGGTACCGTTTGCATCAGACATTAGAACGTAACCAACTTTGTTATGCACACGGAAAGGCCTCGTATGATAAGACACACCAATTCTCTGTTTTAACGTTAGGGCTGCAATGATCAAAAGGTATGAAATACAAAACTGCATCTGACAATCGGTCACAAAATTTCCTTCACAGGTATAGTTTGTTCAAAATATGACTACTGTCTTACAGCATGTATATTTTTTTATTTATTTTAGGTCAAAAAGCTACCAAGAAGTCTAGAAATGTTTTTCCTTGTGAGGGTATGTTAAAAAAATTTTCACCACTGATTAATTTGGGGGTATACCACATCAAAAGAGGATAGTTATACCTTGGTGGTGGGTCATGTCACACAAGGTGGGCTGACAATTCTAGAATCATTGGAGGTATGCAATTGTTCTTACTGCAAACGCACAGCTAAGTCACTTACACTTTTTGTTACATATTTCACAATAAAAATAAGCCACATCCTGCACATAATAAGCTAATCCATGTAACTTTTATTTCTTTTTTTAAGAACAAATCTATGTAGTATTTCAATCACCACCATATCAGTAACAGGCTAATTACTTACTATAGATGTAAAATCACTTTTATTTTAATTTATTTTTTACTGTTGACTGTTTTATTATAGATGACTTTGCTCTTCCAACTCCTCCTAAAAGGATGAATGCACAGTCAGGTAAATATTGCACAACTATCATCTTGGGGTACTTGGAAACCTTGTGTAAAGTAATTTACATTTTTGACATATTAACACTTATGTTTAAACCCTCTAAAATGCAGAAAGAACCCCGATGGACATCCCTTCAAGCACTCAATCTCAAATCTTGGGATGCAATGGTAGCAGGAGTCCCTCTGAGTCTCTTTCTAATGATCAAAGGTATTTAATTTAAATATGATCAAAATTAGAGATGTAACAATTCATCTAACTCACGACGCGATGTGTACCAATTTTGCTGTTGCATGCTTTAAACAGATCAGTCAGACCTGGCCAAGACAGTCCCTTTCTCAGAGGCGGCGTTGGAGGTCGAGGTCTTCCTCTCGTGGACAAAGGTAAATTGTTATCAAAAGTATAATATTGATAACCTGGATTATTCTGATAATTCAAACATTTCCAGAAATGTAGATTAATTTATCTTTTTAATTACAATAATGCATTATTATTTGAATGTTAATGAGAAATTGGTGTTATTATTTTTTAAAGAATAAACCTAACATAGTATTTGGATATTAAAGTTTTCAAGGTGGAAAGAAACAAAATCTTTGCAGGTTGCTGGAAATATCTTACTCAAAATCTTTTTTTTTAATTGATACATTTTTTCCCATGGTTCTACACTAACTTCTTGCACTGATTGCACTGGTGTTTCTAAACTTTTTTTTGGTTCACCAGCACAGTTAGTGCACCCAAATTTTCAACCGCGTCATATTTAACATGATAGTTTTACAGGTTCTCTATTTTATTTATTTATCTGGCTTATATTCCACAATCTTAAAATATGATTCATCATGCCAACAGAAATATGTCTTTGTGTTTCAGGAAAAACAGGACCTCAAAGCCCCCAGGAAAACTCTCCCTCTCCTGTCCAATTCTGATTGTGTGTTCGTCCAACTGCCTGCTCACGGTAGGAGATGTGCCTATCACAACATTTCCCAAAGACATTTTATGTTTAAACATTTGAAGTTGTAGTGGCTCCCTAGTTTTTCATGGTGCCCAGTAGTATACTCTCCATTTTTCATAGCAAAAATTGTTTTTATTTTGTTGAAGGTGTTTTATATTATTTTAAAAAAATATAATCAAGTGTTAACTACAGTTGTAATTGGGAGTAGTAGTTGTTGCATTGCTGCTGAAACCATTGTGATAAAATAAATGTGTTGAAGTTAAAGAATACCTTTCATTTTTTGTCATTACAGAAAATGTTTGAAGGTTTTGACAAGACATGTATTATTACGTTTGTTGGTTAAATTTGATAACGGGTTGGAGAAACATTTGAAACATCTGTAGAACTAAAAATGAGTAAAAGTTTTAGGGATGTATACTAATTTTAAGCATCACACGCTCAATTGTAGTAAAATATTGCTAAGAATGAGATTTTTTGCAGCTAGGTTTAAGATTGTTTATCTTGTAAAAAGATAAAATGTCTTATTTTTAGAAATCGTGTCAAGACAATTTTCACTTGTTGGAAGATCTTTTTGCTTATTTCAGTCCAAAAAAAATCTAATTTTAAGTTGTTTTAAACTTGTTTTCAGAGTAGACTTTTCTCCAGTGTACTACTTTTGAGCATCAGAATCTTATTATAAGACAAGAAAAGCTCACAATTGTAGTAAAATATTGCTCAAAACTAGATTTTTGTAGCTAGTTTCAAGATTCCGCATATCTTGTTTGACTTGAACAAAATGTCTTATTTTAAGAATCTTGTCAAGTGAATTTTCACTTGTTCCATTGGCAGATTTTTTTGCTTATTTCAAGCAAAAAAATCTTATTTTACATTTTTTTTTTCTTATTTTTAGAGGGGCATTTTTTCCAGTGTAGACTGGTATCTCATAATGAGAAATGACAAAGTTGTAGCATTTTTGATCAAGCTTTGATTGTAAGTAAGCAGACTGAAGTAAGAAGGGTGCACTTACTCTTAGAGAAGTTTTAGACTTGTTAAAAGAGAAACCAGATTGATTATTCAATAAAACATTGAACTGTATCTTATACAGTTGAAAATCAACAATATTTAGATCATTTCCATCCATTAACTTTACCCGCTTCTTCCTTTTCGGGTCGCGGAGGTCACTGGTGCCCATGTCCAGCCATCACTGTGCTAGAAGTGGGGCACACTCTGGGCAGGTTGAAAGTCAATTTATTCACCCTTATTATTTATTAAACCTCAACAGCTAAGGTTTGTTACAGCGAGCATACATATGTATACCCATTAACATTAAACAGAGAAAATTTGCCTTTTTTAAGATTTGTATTGCAGATTTTAAATGATTAAAATTAAATAAACAATCACACAATAAATCAACACAATAAAATAAAATGAACACGAAGAATTTAGGAATTTTTAATTTGTGGTATCAAGTAATTATTCTGAATTATTTGAACTGGAGTCAAACTGTTACAGTATATTCCACTATAATTATTTGACAAGGAAGCACTCTAGAGCAATAATTAATATTTTGAATCTAAAAGAAGGCTCTATTTATTAATTTGCCTAAAACATGAAAAGCTTTTCAACAGGGTGTTTGCAGATTAGGATCTAGGTTTAGGTTTACACAAAATAATTTAAACGGTTTAGACTAATGGGTCTTTTACTTTGGAATTTAGGTCAGAAGAACATTATTATTTCTGACAGATCATCTAATTAGTTTCATGAAGGATCATCTTAAAAGTTACAGTATTTTCTGGTGTATAGGTCGCACCTGTGTATAGGTCGCATTGTCCAATTATCACCAATAGATTGGAAAAATCCCTAGATAGGTCGCACTGGTGTATAGGTCGCACCTACGTTTAGCTCTGCTGCAAATGTCTGCCACAGGAGCGCACAGCAAGGCTTTTAAGAAGATTAACACTTAAAAACAATTATTTGTTTGATAAAAATTATAGCAAATATATGTCTGAGCTGAACTTTTCCTTAATAAATGAACGTAATTGTGAAATGAGCTGGATTAAAAAATTTGTTTCACCGAAAGTGATAACAAGCCATATATAGGTCGCACCTGAGTATAGGTCGCAGGCCTTGAAAAAAAAAAAAAAAACATAAAAAGGTGTGACCTATACACCGGAAATATGGTAACTGTTTTGTTAAAGGAGCTGTATGTAACTTTTCTAACAATATATTTTTAACATATTTCTTCACTCTGTCACTACCTCCTGACATACTGATTTTAGACAAGTAATCTCTGAAAAAAACTATTGTCCCCTTGCTTCTCTAAAAGCATTTCTAAAAAGCCACAGTGACACGCCGTTAACCAGCCAATAAAAACAGAGTTTGTAACCAGCCAATAAAAACAGAGCTTGAATTTGAATCAGCCAATAAAAACAGAGCTTGAATTTGAATTTCAGCAGAGCAAGGGGTAACAGAGCCATATATGGCTCTGATGGGGAGGGACCACAAACGTGTCTCTGTTCAAAATTTTCCTAAGTTCCAGCGTGTTCCAGAAATTACATTCTGAACCTTTAATCAACTTGCAGCAGCTTAAAGTGACGCCAGAGCAGATGTTGGTTTTCTTATCACCAGGGGCCTCATATCAACAGTGCAAAACACCAAAGATGCACAAATAGTTTGCATCCGCCATGTTCCGCGCACATGTCAATATGTATCAAAATGTGAAACCGTGCATAAATATAGATCAACAAATTAATTGAGAAGAACACTCGTATGATAACTCTTCAAGTTGACATGGCGCAGACAATAGCACATGGCCATCAATAGCTGCATAAAGTTGCTCGTATTTGTAGCACGTTGGTTGCTGAGGCTCAGCTGAAGGACATCACCAATAGAAGAACTGGGAAGCAGTCTGAGCTTTTGGGATCACACCGGCCAAATACAGATCATGTATTTCACAGTCTTACCTGAGCCATGCCAGCTGTATAGGATGGCCTCATTCATATGATGCCCTGATTTATCAAATTACCCTACACCACGTCTAAAACCCTCTGTTGATGCAGAGACTTGTTTATTTGCATCAACTATCTATTACATAATAATAATAATAATGTAATAATGTCCTTTTTTGTCATCTGTGTATGTTTGTGGCAGGGCTTCCGACTTGGGACCCAAAGGACGCGGGTTCGCGCCCCGGCCACTGCACACCTTGGGGTGTCTATGAGTGCACACCTAATTCTCCAGCTCCCCGGGCGCTTTCTGGCTGCTCACTGCACCACCTGGTGGTGGTTGGGTTAAATGCAGAGACGAATTTCGTCTGTGTATGGGAAACATACACAGATGACAGAAAAGGACATTATTATTATTATTATTA